>VXAY01006832.1:316304-333615 GCA_013399855.1 Oxyruncus cristatus | reverse complement strand
GACGGGCCGACAGGGGGCGCCTGAGCCCCGCCGCCCCGCGCGCGACGCACGCGCCCCCCGCCGCCGCGTGCTCATTGGCTGAGAGGCCCGGAGGGGCGGGGCCGGGGGGGAGGAGGCGGGGCCTTTGTAAGCCTGGAGTGACAAGCGCGATCCCACGTGGAGCGGTGGGAGATGACCCGTTCCCCACACCGTGAAAAAGCGCCTTTTTTTTTTTTAAATAAAATACACGGCCAACGGCACGCGCTTTAGCAGGGATATGCGGCAGTCCCACCCCCCTCTCCACGAAACCTAAAAGCATACTGGCGTACAGTATTTAAGTGGTAGCAGTCAAGGAGGAAAACCAGCTGATACTACAGGAACTAACACACAGTTGAAGAGAAATCCGAAAAATCTATCGTAATTTAATAGAATCATGCTAAAATTTAATAGAATTATATTGTAAATGACCTTTACTTATGACAAACAACTAATATTCACAGAAAAAAAAAGTGATATATATATGAACTACTTTAGGCAGTTTCTGCCTTCTTGTAATGCAGATGCCCTTTTTTCCTTGTAACAAGCTACTGACATTTATTTCTCTTTCATTCAACTTGGAATTCTATTTTAAAATAACAGTAATCCATAACTTTAAATCCAGAAGGAAAAATCTACAAAGAAATACCAAACTGTTCAGCAGCTCTGAGGTAACAATTCCCAGAACATCAGTGCCACACCACTTCCTCCCAACACAGATTGGAAGAGCCTCTTGTGCATCTTAACAAAAAACATGACATGGAAATGAAAATTTTGCCTTCCAGGCTTAGAGCAAGAGAAAAATAGGGAAAGCATGAACACTGAAGTCTCAAGCCAGAACCAAAAATGATCCTGTAAAATATCTTCACTTTTTCATCACCAGTATAAATCACAAAAACTCTGTACAATTTGTTATCTTCATTATATTATATAATCTATTTTTTTGCTCAAATATTTACGTGGATTCAGTAGTGTTCTACCTATACTTCTAAATTCTTTATTGCTATTACATTCACTTTGTGAAACATTCTGATTTCAGGGAACAGCTAAACAAAAATTATACTGTCATCTGTATCATAGTCATTCAAGCACAATGCATCCCTGGGTGACCATCCATTAAATTAACCTTTCAGACTGTAATTCACAGAAACTAAAGAGCAATAAGTCTCTCTCTCTCCCCTCCCGTTTCTGTTTCCTTAGATTCTGTAATCAAAGTGTAGCGGCATCATATTAATGCGAATATCCAGAGCCTTACCTGCTCCATTCCCACCAGCATTTCAGGCATTGCCTCAAACTCCAGTGGGAACCACCAGCCCAGGAAATTATAGCAGTTCACCTGTGCTCTTGTCCCTCTGTGAGCTGTGCCTGCACAGAGCACACACTCTGGAAGCAGCGATGGCTCTGCTGACCTTTGGAACCCAAACATTAATCCAAGCCCTACATCTCGTGTGGCTTGGAATCCTGCTAAGCTTTTGGTCTGGTCCCACTGGTACCATTTAAGCTGCTCAGTGTGAGCCTAAACTTTTACTTCATAAGAGGCAGCAGGAGCAGGCACAGCCATTGTGCGTATAAAATTCATTCAAAGCATTGGCACTGAGTCTTACAGAGTTTTCCTTTTATAGGAAACAGGAGGAGGGCTCTAATTAGGTCAGGCAGGTTGAGGATTCTAACAGCTCCTCATTTTACATTTCAACCAAGCAGAGCTCAGCTCTGGCTACAATACAGCATGATGAATGATCAGAGAAATAACTTCTTGTTAAATTAGGGATTTTTCAATTAAAATAAAAGAAGTTCCCCAACATGAAAGTAATGGATTTGTGCAGTGAATACTTAAGTCAGTTGAGCTACCAGTGTTAAAGTCTTAAATAAAACTGAAACCTTATTTGATATGTGCACAAAACTGGCAAAACCTCCTCAGTTGAAGCTGAGATAAAGCACTCCATTTCCCCTTTATTTCCATACCTTTGCTTCTCTCCCCAGTCTGCTCTACCTGATTTATCAGTATTTTAAAGCTCAAGGATCACCATTACTGTAAGGTGGCAGAATTATTTGCTGGAGTTTCCTTGTTCTTCTGCCAATATAAGCAGCTCAGGGTAGCTCTATCAAGTATGTAGCAACCATAAAAGCCCAGTCTTGTGACATCTGCCCTATTTGGCTTCACTTGGAATATAATAGCCTGTCAAACTCCTGCTGACTTGATGCAGGACATGTCAGACACCAAAGATGAGGTTCAGCTAAAAAAAAGTACCTTAACTCAGTCTACCCTTTCCATGTTTTGAGTTTTGTGGAACCTTCTATTAACATTCACTTGAGCCCTAATCTCTCTTCCAATAAAAGGTTCATTGACATTTGCTTCACATTAAACTAAGGCTGTCTTTAATTTTTTTTTTTGGAATGAAGGCTTTTCAGACTTCGACATCCCAATTTGTGAACAGTGATTTTGCCTTAAAAATCCTCATATGTGTAGAACAGCACATATTCTGCTACTGGCACAATAGCACATTAAGCACGCAAAGATTAATGTGACCTTGTAAGAAAAACTCCAGTAAGAGAGCTGGGGAGTGTTACTCCTTCCACTTCAGTTCTTGACAGATTTCCCACCCCTTGTCCATTCCCCTGCTGAGCACTAGACCCAGTGTGGTTTTACCAGCTGCTCATTTCACAGCCCCTGAGCAGTGGATATCCCTACAGACTGTGCAGCATCAGGATTCCTGGTGAGATCATGTTCCCATTAAATGAGTCAAACTAATGCAGGCTTCCTCCACAATTTTTTGACCCCATTTACATCTTTCAGACAAGGAAACTTTCAGGTTTTTCTTCCACAGGGGAAGAACTCCAGTATTAAATCCTGTCAGCAACCTCCTTATTAAAGTGTCTCTCAACACTTCAGGCTAACTGCTAAGTTGAATACTAAGTCACTTCTTAATTGAAACACCTGAAGCTAATCCTCATCCTCAGTCTTCAGCATATCCAGTAATCCAGCAAATACACAAAGATGACATCAACAAACAACATTCACAGCTTCTTTCCTTGGACTTTATGTGCTTTTTTTTTTTTTGAATATCCCTTCCTAGGAATCATCAAGTCTGAACAAACTCACAGTGTCAGAATAAATGGCAATATACTCTACATGCTAAATTTTTGGGTACTGCCTCTCTGCAGCTCCTCTGTGCAGGGGATCAGCAGATACAATAACAAGAACACAGAGTTCCACCTGTCAGTTAAGTTCATTATTTACTTCTGCATTAAGAGAAATTCAGAGGAAATGAGAGGATAAGAGAACTGCAGGTTGTATGTAGTGCATAGTTCAACTAAATAATTTCCCTAAGACCAGAGAACATGTAGTTTTTGAGGCAAGAATGACATTGGGCTGTGTTATGAAGACAAGACTAGAACACAGAACATTAGGTGAGTCACACTGCTTTGGCATTTACCCCTGGCTTGTGAAGGAAGTAGACATTCATTATTTCAAAAGTTTTATTGTGCTAAAACATGCTTAATTTTAGATGCAGTTAAACAGATTCTTTCCCCCTTGCCAGAATTCAAGTCTGTACAGTGGCTGCATGTACAGTGGGTACCCTCCCACCCAACTGAGACAAGTTCTGTTATTCCCTGTCACTGTAACACTGATCAATTCCAACAGTTGTCCATAAAGACTTTCTGGCAGTTTAGGAGTCCAGTGAGCACAGCATTCCTAATAGACATTGCTCTTAAGACACTGATCTTACCCACAGTATGCAAACATTTAGGGAAATGCAGTCAGTTTGACTTTGACCTGAAATTTTCTTCTGAAGCTTTCAACAGCTGCAGTACCTCTCCCAGGATTTAAATTCCCTTGTCCTGAACACAGATCCCATAAAGAATATCAAAAGTGTACAGTCCCATTTCCTACATTGGTTCTATACTATGTAGGCCACAGAGGGAGAAGGGTCTCTTGGCAGTATTGCTGCTATTGGCATTGAAGCAACCACAGACAACAAAAATAATTTAACATAAAATTGTATACACGAGATAGATACAAAAACCCACAAAGGCTTTCAAGAAATCGGATTTGATTTGCAATCTTATTTGCCAGATCTTATTCACCGTTTCCCAACTTAAGCTGCTTTGTCCAAAACAAACTAAGCAGATTCAGCACATCAAAGAAGCGAACAGAGAACACTTTCTGGAGTTCATGAGTGCAATGATGGCATCAGGAGTCAGGACCCCGTGGCTCCTCAAAGAAGTATAGCCAAGCATAGTTTTTCTGAAAATGTATAATTTTAGATCATTTCTCTAATGCTCCTACTCATTTATATTATATACAGCATCCAAGTTCACCTTGAAGCAGTCTGTTGCAGTCTTCTGTAGCATACAAATTTATTGGTACTTTATTTTTTTCTTAATACCAAGAAAGCATTAAGTTTTGTTTTTATTACCTGCAATGGAAAAATGTTACTAAGTTTGTGTTTGTCACTACTGGTCCCACCACATCGAGTAGTTACTTGTCTGCTGGGGGATGGAAGGCACTACACTCCATCTAACAGGGAAACCAGGATTTCAGACCCCTGAACAGATTCTCTAATGCAGGTCTGCTTCCCACACTCTCTCCCACCCTGCTTCTCTTAGTGCACCTCTATGCTCTCTCCCTATTTTCCTCCACTGCACAGTTACCTGCAGGCCTTTTGCAGCTTTCCTTGACACCTACAGTAGTCTAAGGTCCTGACAAGCAGCAGCTAAAGAACCCAGGCACAGAACTCTGCCCGAGCCACTTGTAACCCACCCCCCATGCAGAGGACGCTGCCTGACCCCCCATCAGCTGTATCATGTGAGCTGGGTGACAGGAGGAAAGTGGCTCTGCTGTCTGACCCAGCACAGCACCTGCTCAGGTCAGCAAGGACCTGGCCTGGAAAGCACAACAGCAAACTGCACACTGTGAGTGCCCCACTGATGCAGCCTCCAACATCTGCTGTGGAACACGGGAGATGCCATTCTCCTTCCCTCCCCAAATGTAGTAGACTATGCAAGGCTCTCATACCTTCTTACCTCAAGTACAAAGACTTGGCTACATCAATACCTAAACTTACCTTCTTTAAGAGGGGTTTTTGGAGGAATATTCTCCTTGCTATCATACTGGAAAGCTTTGGAAGGATCCAAATGCTTGGTGCCCTGGACTGTGCACAGCTGCTCCTGAAGGCGTCTGTTGGTTTGCTTTTCCTTGGATAGCAGTGCACGAAGTTTGGAGACACTCTACAGAAAACATCATACTTGGAAGTTAGACTAAGAACAGAAGAGCCTGCTTCATCCTTTACTTAAAGAGCCTAATGACAAACATAACACACAATTACTGGTGCCATTAAAACCCCAACCCAAACACAGAGGTGCAGAGAAACCAGCAGCACTGTGTAGTTGCTGAGCAACGCCACTAAGCAGTACCTTAATCTGAAACTTTCAACTGCTGCTTGCAGCAGCTAGTTTACGAAGTTTAGAAGCTCCACAGGAGGTAAGAAAAGCCAACCAAACTAAGACTGGGAGTAGTTATTTGCACTGCTGATCCCTCTCTATGCCATACACTCAGTCAAAAATAAAACAAGTTCTCTTGGCATTTCTGGAGGCTGGTGGTTTGTTCTAGTCTGGTTCGTGCAGGAAATTTAAAAGACCATAGAAAGTAAGGAGCTTGCAGGACTAGTCTATAAATATTTAGAGCAATAAAAGGCATCAAGCACGTTAATAACTTGCAGGTTTTTGATTTTTCATTTCACAAACCTGCTTCAGGTGGTTATTCTCTTCCTTCAACTTCATAACATGCTTGATTTTTTGCTTCTGGTTCTGGTGGCCAAGTAGTTTAGCATAGGCATCACTTAGTTTATTCAGTTCTTCCTGGGCTGCACCGTGCTCCTGTAGGATTGCATTCTTCTCTGCTTCAAATGCATCTAGTTGTTGCTGAAATACAAATTGAATCTCTTAGAAATCTTTTAACTAAACCCAGCTTTTTACTTACCTGAGATCTACACAGGAAGATTGGTTTGGGAAGGGGACCAGCTGGCTCAGTGCAGAGTAACTTAGGAAAGCGCTGCAGGATAAATGCCTTACAATGAGAAGTAGCATGTTGACTTCTCAAAAGAAGAACCTGAGCCAACTACAAAGTCTTCAGTCAACAGATACAAACACCTACTTCCCAACACACCTGAAAAGGCTTTGTTTTGTTATATAAATCTTCATATAGATTACGCCAGGTCTTCATCTCTTTTTTTAAGCTTGAGGTCACATCTTCATTTATAGTTTTCCTAAAAAGCAAGAAGTGAAGTGTCATTATGCTCATCGTTAACTCTCAGCACTTGTTCCCAATATAACTTGGATGCGCCATAATATGCAAGTTTAGTTTGAGAAAGTTACCTTGACCTTTCTGCTTCAAGTTCCCTTTTCAGTTCTTCAGTTTGCTCTTCCAGTTTTTCCTGAAGTTTAGTCATTTGTGCAAGGCAAGACTCTTTTGTTCTCTCTGTTTCTGCTTCTTTTAATGCAAGCTTGGTCTGGGCTTCTAAAAGCATCCTGAGGAAGATATCATTCCATAATGAACCCTTAAATATATATTTTTACACAACTCTAAATCTGAAAACAAGTAACCATAACTGAAAAGCTGCCAGTAGAACTGAAATACAGGTTTGCACAGGGACTGCCACAGAAAGAACAACACTACAGAAAACAATCAAGTTTAAGATGTACAATTTTTAACTTCTAGGAGGAAGCAAGCACTGTTTTTGAAGCAAGGAAAGATAATGTTTCTCATTTATGGCTGTTCAGTGCCAGCAGTTTTTAGCAGAGATAATTTATTAGGCTTTACATGTGGAGATTAGCTCAAGCAGAAATCAAACTCTTCAGTGTGGATGCACCTCAAGATTTCAAAAACCCTACACCTAAAAGCACTTCCTCCCCTCTTCAGACTCAGCTGTTTGTCAACCCTGTTTGTCCCATCAACCAGGTGGAGACTAAGAACCCCTTCCCTGACACACTCAAACAGAAAATTACTCTTCAGGTTTGTTTTTTTTTACCTGCTCTCATGGAAACTGGAGGCTATCTATAATATGCAGGTGGGGAGGAAAGGTAGGGCAACATCTTAACCAGCAGATAAAATAGAACATGGACCACTGAACTGCTGTTAGATAGTCAGAGAAGCATGGCCTCAGCCAGTGGCCTAACACAACTTCTTGGGTGTTAGTTCTTGTAACTGTGGTGCCTCACATGAGGCAGGGAGGACCTGGGTGTACATCACCAGTGTGGCAATCCATGGATGGTTAATTGGCATCTGCTTGTGGGCAGAATTTGAGGTGACACATCGTTCAGAGTAGAGTGGCAAAGAGTGAGCTCTGCATTAAGTATTTGTCTCCCCTGTGGATCTTATCTGTGGAGCAGTCACTGTAACTGATATTTCTGAAAATGACAATATTCCAGCGTATTTCATTCAAGTGTTTTCCTTTTCCTTTATGTTCTACATGTAGGCAAAACTCAAAACTGATTCAACCTTTCGCACCGGGAAAAGCAAGAAACTCCAGCTTACTCCAAATGCTGATCTTACCCGGTAGAGACCACATTAAGTTCTAGTGAGAAAGGCAAGCCTTAGCTGTATTATTTAGCTTAAGGAAGACTGACTGTAGTACCTTGCACATTCTTCTTTTGCTTTGTTCTTAGTGTATTCTGCTTCCTGAAGCAACTGCTGATTCTCTTGGCCTGTTTTTTTTAGGTTGGCAACTGCTTCTTGCAGAGAGGTATTCTCCAGTTTAAGACAGCGTATTTCTTCAGCTGTTGTCTTCTTGTAGCTGGTATTACCAGGCAAATAAGAAAAATCTTGTTACTTCAGGCAGAATACAGATTGACACATTCAGGCCTTACAAGAACAATACAAGCGCATGCTGATAAGTACCAAAGATTTTATAATCTGAAGATGTGGCAGTGTTCTGGCACTGATAAATAAAAAGGTAAAAAGCAAGCCACAACACAATTCCATAAAGCCATAAACACTAACACTATAACAAATTCTGTGATACAGATACTTTCATTTTTTGGTAGACATTTTAAAATACAAACCCCACTGCTTACATACTTCCATAATCTGAATATTTTGAGGCAACATATTTGCAAGAAACGTAGGAAACTAGTCTTTAATTCAGTGCAAGTTTGAAGCCTAAACAAGAAGTCTTTTTGCACGATATTTCAGTGCAAAGAGAACACCACCACTAGTTACAACTTCTATTCTGGTTCAAGAGCACTTAACTACTCCAACTGGTTACATTTTGGAAGAAGAAACATCCAGTTTGCTGAACTACATACTCAGTATGTTGTTACACTTGCCTATTACTCAAGGAATAAGTTCTTAATGCCGTCAAATACTCCATCAAAATCCTCTGCTCTATATGCCAACACTCATATAGTGTGTGAAGTACCAAGGCATGTGAATGGACAGTGTATTTCATTGTCATCTTAGAGACAATACCTGTCCTGTATCTTAATTGAACTTAAATACCTTTCAAAGTCAGCAACAGTCTCTCCAAGTTTCTGTAGTGTATTCCTATGCTCTTCTTGGATTTGCAATACAGCACTCCTATGAATTTCATTGATTTGCTCCAACTCAGCATTCTTCCTGAAATAAAAATTCAGCATTCCACACTGGAGAGAAGTGTCTGAACACATTACCAAATGCTGCTATCAGTTACACAAGGCTTGCAGTGGCAGCAATTAGTTGTGACAGACCAGTAACCCTTCATGTACTAAAGCACAATCTTCACAGCTGATACAACTAAGCATTTCCCCGTCCCCATATTTTCCAAGACAGCTATAGGATAGGCTAAACACCTAATAGTAATTTTCTAATACACGGAAGGAAGAAACAACTGGCTTGAAAATCTTTTCTAGTCATTGCCCTCTCCAGGGCAGGGCAGAAACACCCCATACATCAAGCATTTAGTTTACCCTGCACAGCGAGGACAACACACTACAATACCAGCCTTTCAAGCAAGTCTCCACAAGCTAATGGTTTTAAATAAATACAATGTAAAACTGATTCAAGTTGTTATTCATAGTGATGAGATCTAATCACTATCAATAATCAACAACCACCAAGAAATAACTCTAGACCTGCCCAGGTCTCTAAAACCTGAACTGGGCTCAGAAGCTTTGTTTATACTGCTGATTTAACATTTTTCCTTCCGAAGTTTTAGAACCAGAAAGTTTTTCCACAAACCCTTTCAACTTTTTTTCCATCTGTGCAAGTTCAAGACCTTGAGATTTGATTTCTTGTTCCAACTGCTTCACCAACTTTTCAGCTTTCTTCTCCTTTGCATGTAATTTATTCAGTTCATTCATGGTATCACTCAGCTCTTCTTCAAGAAGAAGTCTTTCACTTGTTACCTCATGCTGCAACTCCAGTAACTTCTGCTGTGTTGATGCAGATGACTCCTGCATGCCAGAATATCAAAGACTTCAAAACTTATAGTACTTTTCTAGATAGTAAAGGCTAATTTGCTGTGTTTAAACTTCATAGCCCAAGAATAAGGTCAAATCTACAGGAGGAATCAAAACACCCATCATACCAGCACTGATTCTTTGAGCTACTGGACCACACAGCTTCTGCTGGCCAGCCCCCACTGGTACATTCCACTGATAAGACCATTATTAATACAACATCTCATGCATCACCTAAACCAGAACCTTTAGTGCCAGCCCTTGGGATTAGCGTCTATCTTTAGACTAATTTATAGTCTGTATTTACCTTCTCTTGCTGCAGCTGAGAGACAACTTCCTCATGTTTCTGAAGCAGTTTTTGGTGTTCTTCTTCCTCCAAAACAATTTTTTTTTTCAGCTCTTCTATTTCAGCATTCATACTCAGGAATTTTTCTCTGGTCTCAGACAACTCTTTCTCTGCACAGAGAAATTGTCAATAAAACACAGATTCTCTTCTCCATTTTCAAAGAACTACAGTATCTATTCTTAATAGTACTTCCATTCCAGCTTTAAAGTTAGTTTGGCAAGGGAAAAACAAACACACACACACACCCCCTGCAAAACAAATCCACATCTTAAACCCAGGTGGAAACTCCTCGAAATTGGCTCGAAGTACATCGCTTGAAAATAATTTTAACAGCAGGAATGTTTGGATCAAGCAATTAGGCTTCAGCAGCACAGCAGTATGGCTGGGGAAAAACCACATGATTTCCCCAAAGCTTCTTCCACATAATACTAGCACACAGAAGCCACCAGAGAACTGAGGACCTGTCTCACATTGCAGAGTTGGTGGTGTTGGGATAGAAGGGGTAAGGAGGCAAAGGGTCCTTGACACATTGCCAATACATCAGTGAACCTGTGCACAAGCTGCTAACAGTAAATTCAGACAACATTATCCTGCATACAAGTACTAAAAATTACCTTTTTCTTGTTGAAGCAATTGACACCTCTCATTAAGTTCTTTCATCAGTTTACATGATTCCTCTTTTGTTTTGAGAGTGTCCCTCAGGATCTCAATATCTTGGTCTTTCTTAATCAATGTCTCCTTCATCTGAGCAATATCTAGTTTGTATTTCTCAGCTGTTTCTGCAACACTACTGCAGGAGAAAATTCAAGCACTTGTTACTACTAAATTTTATTCATAGGCTTACACGTCAACCCAAAGGAAAAATGCTTAGCACTGTTGGTTTCCAACAGGAAAACTGCTTGCACCTACATTGCCAGACAAGTTTTTGCACTGTAAGACTGGTTTACATGGACATAACTCTTCCACAGTATTGCTCAGCCCAGAAAAGCACAGAGGCATTTAGAAGGATAATTAAAATAATATCTTACAATTCCTTCCCATTGTGTGGAAAAACACCTGATTTCTTTCCCCTCCTCTATAATTATTGCCAAGGTTCCACTTCACCAGTCATAAGTGAGGCTTAGTTTTACCACCTTTTAACTTAACCCAGCCAACTTGAGACCAATTTGTTGTTACCTGAGCTCTGTGATGTATTCCAGGAGTTTTTCAGTGTCGGACTTTTCTTCAACTTTCTCTCTCTCAGTAGCAGACCTAAAACCAGGAAGTTTTTGTAACAGATATATTTAAGCCAATTCAGAGCTACATAGTAACACATACTTTTTACAGTCCAGTTTAGAGCCAATACCAGTTTGTCAACTAAGAGGTGATTCTACCCTCTTTTAATACTTGTTCCATATGGTCTTCTCATTTGCAGTAAAGATGCTGAGCCATATTCTGCCACAAGCAATATGCCACAAACATCACGATGCATAAACATAATGCAGCTGTCGTAGCAAATTATCATTTCCTCCCTTTGTTAAAATACACAAAAGTGATATAATGCAGGTAGTGCAGGTCACATTCTAGTTGTGCTGCAGTGCCAATCATGCAAAACTGACGTAAAATATAGGCTCATCCTTCATAGCTCACCATCCTCAGCAAAAACCTACACATCGGTGCACTGTCCCTGTGCAGCAAGTGACATTATTTGGGCAGAATAGGAAGTGCTGATTCAGAACTCAGTCTCTACCTACACAGAGCTGCTGAAGCCAAGCCACTCTGCGGTTGCCTTTGTTCAGAGAATGTCCAGGACAAAGCAACTGTGAAGGCACCACAATGGCTCTTCAGTGCCCCTCTCTGGAGAACATGCACATGTCCAGGGAATCAATGTAAAATGCTTGGCTGCTGAATTAGGATTTCAGCTCCTGCTCTAATGCTTTTTCATTCTTGCTTATTCCTAACTTGGTAGCCTAAAGAGCCAGAAGCATCCAATCTACATCAATGTCTTGCTCCAAGATGAACAACAATTCTTAAGACTTATGTCTTCCCTCCCCATCCCATACCCAAGAAAATCCCACCCACACCACACTGGAAGACAAAGGGTTGTTGGAAATACACTACAAGGAACAATGTTTTGTACGGTCATTTTATAAGACCACAGCAGTTCTCAGAATTTAATTTCACCACCTTTTTTCCAGGTTACCCACACTGATAGTGTCCATTCCTTCTCAGCAGGGAGACAGCCTCTATTTTGCTCACTCTAAGGGATAAGCATGTAAGCACAGTTAGGTGGTATCTTGTCAACCAAATCAATTCCCTTCCTACTACTTACAGTTTTTCTTCTAACTGTGCTACTTTTCCTTTTGAATGCTCCAGATTCCTTTGCGCTTCCTGCAGCTTCATTTCCATGTTTTCCTGCTTTGCAAGTGCAGTCTTAAAAAAAAAAATAAAAGGACACATTAACATTAAAATGAGACTTAGTAAAAAAAGACCAAATCCATTCGTTAAGAGACAGTGGTAAATTGAAAACAATTCCTCACTACAGTTTAGTGATAGCACCTGATATTAGGCTAAATATGATTCCAAGTATCCCTCTGTAAAGATATCAGCCATTTATTAGAACAACTACTATCAACAGAAAAATACAAACATACAAGAGCTTCAAAATATACTTACATTCACTGGTTTTCAAAGAGATTTATAGTGTAACCACACTGGTATTAATAACACCATAAATAATAATACCAGAGGTATTGCCATGCTTCCTTACTTGAACTCTGCAGATCAGCAAAATCAAGAACATTCTTCAGCTGATCTTTCATTCCCTATTTTCACTCTACAGAAAGCAGAGGAAGCTACCAAGCTGAGGACAGAAACAACACATGATCTGCAGTTCTGTGCTAAGCCCTTCATTCTTTTTTCCTAAACAGCTCAGAATTGCTGTCCTGTGCAGCACAAGTGGTCCTACCTTTTCCTTAGCATCCCTCATGTTTCTGAGCTTCATTAACTCCATGCACAGGCTGCTCATTTTCTTTGGCACACCATCTTCAGACAGCTTGTTAGAGAAGAACAAAATTACTAAGCATAACTCCTCCATATGAACTGGTCTTCACAAAATCCTTTCAGAGTGTTCCCCTCCCACTCTGAGAATGCACAAGATCCCAAATCAGATGTGCTCCCTCCCTGTGCCAATGAAGGGGGCACAAGGAATGTCAAAACAGATGCTGATCAGCAGCTAAAGCTTCCTCTTGCTCAGGGAGCTCAATAACAGCAAAGTCAAAGCAAATACGCACTTATTTGTCTGAATACCTTTGACTTCAATAGTTCATTGCTTCTTTTTAGTTCCAGAAGCTGCTTTTTTAGGCATGCAACAGTTGCTGAAAGAGATGTTTTCTCCTGAACTGCAGCACTCAGTTTGGCTTCAATCTTCACAAAATCCTCATCCAGAGCCTGAAGTTTTTTATCCTGCTCTCCACGCTCTCTCACTAATGCCCGAATCTAAAACAAGAGAGTTACTTTCTTTTTTTCCTACTCTCATTTATCTTAAATGACATCATTAGTTTAGTCTCTCCAAGAAAACCACAGGCATAAGTATCCAAACTGTATTAACTTGCATTCAGAATATCTATCTTCAACTCTGTCATGCACAGGAAAGAGGTAATAGAGAATAGTGGTGATTCTGTTATTACAGACCATACATTTACAGTCCCAGGACAATGTGTTAGTTAGAATAGTCTTAGCTTTAATTTGCAACAGAAGCCAATTCTCCTCTTTGGCTGTGATGCCTAAAATGGAAGAAAAATTCTCCAAACAATATTAGTATAGGTAAGATAGAGAGCAGCTCTCCAAAGAAGGCCTTCAGGTGCACACAATACACAGGCACACACCTGCATACAGAACTCTTACACTTTTATATCTTTAACTAATTATCATATCTAGTGGGGACAACCAACCCAAAACTCCTTTCACCCTGGTACACCCTCAGAACTGCCCCACTGTAGCCCCTCCAAGGGCCTTATATCTTGTTGTCTACCATATCTCTCATTATTCAGGTCCAGGTGCACATCCCAAAGGAATGTCCTTGCTAAAATCTATTACCTTGAAAAGACAGTTAAAGCAAAGCTTCAGGAATGAGATATGGACTGTGAGAAAGTAATTGTCTGAAGTGAGAGAAAATTACACAGCTACACTGAAGTCTACAAAAAGCTAAAAATCTTTAGGCATCAGCTGTGACAGACAAGAAGACAGAATGTGACACCCGAAGCAGAAGGCATCAATTAGAAGTGTACTGATACAGTGTAAGTTGCCTTTTAATCATTAAAATTATAACAATTAGTAAGCAAAAATCTCAGCCAACAGTTGTTAAGTAGAACCTTTCCAAGGTACTGAACATAGGACTTAGTTCTCCTTCTGAGAAAAGTGACAGCACAGCTGTTTTTAGCAAAAGCAACGCTTCGTACATCCCATAACATCTGATAATCTCCGCTCTGCACAGAGCTGTTTGCGAACTATTTGTATTCTCCCTTATGCAAAAGAGGCCAATTCTACCAGCTTGTATTTGTTACTTTGGTTAGTGGCAGATACGACAGGAATGCACTCCATAACACATTCATACCTCCTTCTCCAGTGCCTTCTGTTTCTTTTTCTCCCTCATAAGCGTAAGATCTTTTTTAGTCTTCACAGTCCCATTACCTGGCTTTGGAAACCACTTGTGTTAGAAATAGTTAAATTGATCTCTAGCTGCACACCAGCTGAACAACACAGTTAAATGGAAGACTGGGTGCCTTCATATAGACTAAAAAGATACACATGAAATAAAAACCAAACCTTTCTTTCCCCCACACAGCACAGACAAGTATCGGGTTAGGATGGGGTATACCACTGTACTTTCTCATAAGCATTACAGGGACAGCTCACAACAACTGCAACAGGAAGTTGGAGACATTTGCACTCCCTAAACGTCATAAAAAACCCACTTTAATCTTTTAACCACAGGTTTGTTCACAGAATTTCATCCTTAATCGTCAGTAGTAGTGCACTAAAGTAGTAAGTCACAGCTATCATTTTTTCAGCTTGTTCAGCCATGCATCTTCAAATCCATATCTTTGCTCTTAGCACTGAGAACCTGCTCATGCAGTACCATCCTCTCCGTGTTTCTACTCTGCCCTGTCCACCCCATGAAAGCAGGAACAGAAACAGTCTTCTAAAAAGGAGCAACCCCACCATAATTACATGGTGAGCAAAGGAAAAGAAATCTAAACATAGTAACAAAGATAAGCCGCTCTGTAACCCCAAGTAACCATCACATGATTCCCAAAGATGCTGCAATTTCATTTTTCCTGCTTAGTTGCTACAGGATGCAGGCACAACAATGTGTTCCATGGTTCTCTCAGGCAGGTTAACAGTAACTGTATGAAGAGGCTACATGGTTTAACCACTCAGAGGTTTAGCTGGGATTTAACAGTGCTACAAACAAAACAGAAGACTCTTACTGTTGATCCAAGGGACAAGAATCTCCTTTTAGTTACAGGGGTGGGTGCACTCTTCTCACTGCTCATATTTGAGTCACCTGCAGAAAAGAATGGTGAAGGAACAGGTTGCACGAATGCACACAGGGAAGGAAGTTTAACCAAACTAGACAAGGTACAGAAGACACCACCTGGTTATTAGACTACCCACTTCAAACCCAACACCAGCTGCTTTTTTACTGCAGTAAATCAGGCAGTTCAATATTGGTCATCTGGGCCCTTGACAAAGTTTAGAGAGAGAGACGACCAGACAACAGCAAGATCTGAGAATTCAGCTCCTGCCAAGCTCTGCCCACCACAATCCAGACCCATGGTGTCCGTTTTCAACTGAGGGATGCTTCATATACGAAAACCCCCATGCAAACATCACTAAAATCAAGGTTAGTGAAGTTAAAAAATAAAGCTATTTTTAGAAGATGCAGTTAGACATGTTTTTACAGCTGCTGTTCCCTTGGGCTGGAAGGCAGGCAGTGAGTCTCTGCAGCAGAGTGCAACTTCTTAACACCAGAGCAGTAACAGCACATAAAGACTGACAATTGTAGCATTCAAAGACATCACACTAGTGTGTTCTGTGCAATTTTTACAGCTACTCACCCTTGTGTCTCCCAGCCCCTTGGCAAGCTTCAGAGGGCAGCAAACTTCTTATTCCACCTGATGGCTTGACATCACAGGATCCTTGCAGGGGGGTACATGCTAGAAATGAGATTTTCAGACACGCAAAGAACCACAAAGGTAAATGACAGGGTTTCCAACTTCAATGAGTTGAGGCTGGCAACACATTTAAGTTAAATACACTCAAAAAAGAAAAAAAAAAAAAGAACCCTAAACAACTGGAGTCTCAGTTCTCATCCTCCCCATAAACACAAATAAAATATATGGTCACATGGTAGGGGAAAGGGTTTATCACATTGCTAAAAAAATTACAAGCCTATTTACACAACAACATTGCAAGGCATTTTATTGGTGACAGCAGCACGTTAACTTGCACAACGAAAAAACCCAAAGGATGTTAATGCTAATTGGTTAAAAAGCCAGCCTGAAGTGTTAAAAAATAGAAAGCAAACTTCAGTTGCTTTTTTAATCATCATTTTCCAATTTAGAAGATACTACTTAAATATTAGTGAATGCCTTTTCCTTCAAATAACTAAGTCACTTAAACTTCTATAAAAAAAATAAAAAAAAACCCCAAACCCAAATACTTTAAGAAATGAAACAACTTTAAGGGAAACAGCCGACAGAAACATGATGGCTACAAGCCCTTTATTGGATTAGTAGTCTCAAGCCCAGTAAATGCTTATCTACTCGCTTTAACTTTCTGCAAATAAGAGCATCTTCATTTAACACGAGAACAGGCGACGGCAGCAGAGAGGTACCAGGTAAAGCCAAAAACTCATTGAGAAAGTCGTACATCACAGAACAGCCTCAGGAGCAGCAGTTCAGCCGTGACGAGCCCTGTACGGGTCCCTTGCCGTGCTGTAGCACGGAACCAGAGGACACCATGGCCCGGCGCCGCTTTAGTCAGTGCGCACATTATACACGTTCACTGCCGTATTTGTCTAGCCACAGCCAAGGCTGGACACAAAGTCGGGATCTCTTCGCTCGGGAGACACCAGCAAGGGCTCAGGGGGCCCTGAGGCGCCGCGCTACGGGCGGCTCCAGGAGGGAGGGACACGCTAGGGCTCGGTCCCCGCTCCCCGTTCCCCCGGGCAAGGCTGAAGCGCTCTGTTCCCGTTACCCCGGCACGGCTGAAAGACCCCGTTCCCCGCCCAGGCCCCGTTCGTCCCCCCCGTACCGGCGCTCCCGCGTCGATGCTGACCGGGCGGCGCGGACGCCATGGCTCCTGACGGCTGGAAGTCCGCCGGCCCCGGCCTTTCAAAGGGGCCCAACGGCCGCTGCGCGCGCCCTCCGGCCAATCACCGCCCGCCGCCCCGCGCGTCTCAGCCAATCGGCTCCAGGGTGGCCGGCTGGGCGGGGCCGCGCGGGGCGCGTGCGCCGGGCGGGGCGGGGG
>VXAY01006832.1:305334-316228 GCA_013399855.1 Oxyruncus cristatus | reverse complement strand
CTGAGGGCGGGGGTCGCTGCGGGGCCGAGTCGTGCTGAGCGGTGCCCGCCGGAGCCGCCGTGCCCCATGTCGGCCCCGTTCGAGGAGCGCAGCGGGGTAGTGCCCTGCGGGACGCCGTGGGGCCGCTGGTACCAGACGCTGGAGGAGGTGTTCATCGAGGTACGCGTCCCGCCGGGCACCCGCGCCAAGGACGTGCGGTGCAGCCTGGGCAGCCGCGACATCGCGCTGGCCGTGTGCGGGCAGGAGCTGCTGCAGGTACGGCCGGGGAGCACCGGCAGGGGCGGGACGGGGCGGCGGCAGGGCCGGGGCGGAGGCCGCGGGGCGCTGGGGGGTCACAGACTCACAGCATCATCATCGAGTCCAGCCCGTGACCCAGCACCTTGTGGCACCGAGTGCCACGTCCAGTCCTTCCTTGGGCACCTCCAGGGACGGTGACTCCACCTCCTCCCTGGGCAGCTCGTTCCAATGTCTTATCATCCTCTCTCTGAAGAAATTCCTCCTAAAGTCCAACCTAAATCGCCTCTGGTGCAGCTTAAGCCTACGTCCTCATGTCCTGTCCTTTGCTGCCTGAGAGGTTTCCACACCTGTGCCCTGTGGTTCCTCTCTGTTCTTCCTTAGAGATCTAGGGTTTGATACAGTAAAAGGAATCATGTAACTGGTGAAGACTTCAGTGATCTCTTCAATGGATTGTTGTCAAAAGTAATTGTTTCAGTGAAGAGAAAGGTCTCTTCCAGCAGAATGAAGATAAAGTGTTACCAGCTGATTTATGAGCTGCAATAACTTTACAATGCTAAGGGACAAACTACAGAGAAAAGTGCACATAAAAAACTAACTTCTTTAAGCAGAATGTTTGGTTTGAGTGGTTTTTTATGTTAGAAACAGCATAGTAAACTAGTTAGTTATAAGTTTATTAGAAACAGTTTTGTCCAGCTGCCCAAGGTTTTACAGACAGTACCTGTGCTCCAGTAGCTGAAGGGAGCTGACTAGAGAGCTGGAGAGGGACTTTTTACAAGGCCATCTGGTGACAGGTCAAGGGGGAATGGCTTCAAACTGAGAGAGGACAGGGTT
This sequence comes from Oxyruncus cristatus, assembly GCA_013399855.1. Lineage (NCBI taxonomy): Eukaryota > Metazoa > Chordata > Aves > Passeriformes > Cotingidae > Oxyruncus > Oxyruncus cristatus. The sequence goes on along the minus strand of VXAY01006832.1, from coordinate 315,160 downwards.
AATTTGGATATGAGGAAGAAATTCTTCCCTGTGAGGGTGGTGAGGCCCTGGCACAGGCTGCCCAGAGAAGCTGCAGATGCCCCATCCCTGGAAGTGTCCAAGGCCAGGTTGGACAGGGCTTGGAGCAACTTAGGATAGTGGAAGGTGTCCCTGCCCATGGCAGGGGTGTGGAATGAGATGATCTTTAAGGTCCTTTCCAACCCAGACCTTTCTGTGAGAAATAAAGATAACAAATTCACATGGATTTGCATTCTGGGTAGGGATGTGGGCAGCATTTAAGTTCTGATTGCTCCAGAAAGCCAAAAAAACCCAAACCAAAGACAGATTTACTTTCACATTGGTAACAGACAGTTCATACTTTATGTACCCTACACCAGACCTGTGCAGTACCCTTGGCACAAACCCTGACATTTTCATGGCAAGATTACTAAAAATGGCATTACGTTCTGAGAAACACAAGCCATTCCAGTGAATCCAGATACCGAAACAGTGATGGGTATTAAATGATTCATTAAAAAAAAAATCGCTTAACAAACAGTAATTCTTTGACAGTCTGCATGCAAGTCTAGACTTGTAGGGCCAGACCACCCTATTCGTTTCCAGCAGAAAACAAGATGGTAAGTTGTGAGTAAAACTTCATGTTTCAATATAACTGGATGCTGTTGAGGTGTTCCTGGTTCGTAATATTATACCTGTCTTTTGCAGGGTAAACTTTTTGACTCTACGGTAACTGATGAAGGAACGTGGACATTAGGTAATAACCTGCACCTGAAATGACATAAAGGCCGTAGAACTTCTCAATATATGCTGCAGAAGAGTTTATACCCCCCCTTTTTAATGGGAAAGAACCTTTCCTGTACACAGCTTTGTAAAAAGCAACATCATTATTGCTGAATTAAGGAACTGAGGTACTATAAAAGCCCTAGAGATTAAGGTTAGTGGGAAAATGCCATATCCTGGAAGGCCATAGTTAGTGGATTACAAACACTTGCATATAGGTGAGAAGTTTTTTGCAAACCATCATTTAAAGGTAAATAATTACGGTACAGTTGTGTGATCTGTGCCTCTCCATAAATGTCACTTTTCCTGTTTTTTTTTTTCTCCTTCTCTTACGCATTGTATTTTTGGAATGGGTGACAAAATCTGCAGTCCCAGAGAATCAAAATTTAAAAATCTCACTAATGTAGTTACATATAATTAGCAAAAAAGGCACATCTGATTGTGATATTGTAAATACTGTAAAATATTCAGCATATTATGGGTTTTTGCAATCATATTTGTGGACTGTGCCTCTCACTTAATGTTTCCTATGAAGAATTTTGTTTTCCATTCAATATTTGTTCTAAATATAGATTAATAATTTAGTAATTTAAGCATGAAAACTATAAGTGTTAACAAACGTTGTTAAGCCCATCTTTGTCAGTATGTGAATAATCTTCAAAATACGCTTAAAATGCTGTATTTATGTACTTAAGTAGAACTAAGCACCCTACATGTTAACTTTGCAATGTGCTTCCATATTGTCTATGGGCATGCACGCTGTGTTTAAACAAATTAATTATCCCTTCATTTGTCCCTAAAACTGAGTTCTGACTTTTGTTGGTAATAACTCGCTGTAAAGCCTGACCTCAAATCCTTCATTATTGCCTTAGCAGAGGTGTCTGTATTAATAGATTAAATCTTTTCTCTGCTATGAACCTCTCCAAGAGGTTAGTTTATGTTTGCAGTAGAAGTTCTTGTTCACTGTGTTTTAATGCCTTAAAACAACTTCAGGCCAGAAAGGGGAGAGATGACAGGGCAGGCTTATCTTTCCTTCAGCCTTTTTGTTTCCTGTAATGTTTATTTATTTATCAAGAACCCAGTCGGCATTGGCATTAAGAATTTAAATTACTTCATACACCCTGTGCTTATTCATGGTGAATTCACCAAAACAAAAAGACTGGCACACTTTTTGTGGACTGACTCTAAAGGTTGTTCTCTGTGTTTTCATTCAACAGAAGACAGGCAGCTCATAAGAATTGTTCTGATGAAGACAAATAGAGATGCTGGAAATTGTTGGACATCTCTGTTAGAAAATGAATACGCTGCTGATCCTTGGGTGCAGGACCAGATGCAGAGGAAGCTTACACTGGAGCGATTCCAGAGAGAGGCAAGTTAAAGGACCATGAACTCCTTATATTTTGTGTTTGCACACAGAGCTTATGGCCAGGAAAGCTGAGCAAGATGGTTCTGCTGCCCAGTGCCCTGGAAACATATGCTTTGGTTCATTATATATGAAATGCTTAGAAGGCTTAATCACTGTACTTTCAAAAGGTTATTTTGCAGTGCCATGACAATTGGATGACAAGGTGATTAGTGTATGTCTTTGTTACAGTGGTAGGTTATAACCAAAGTGTTTTAGGCTTTTTGTTGGTTGGTTGGCTGGGTTTGGGTTTTTTTAAGCATTTTTATTACAAATAATACGTTTATTGAACAATTTTTTTCTTTTACCCCCATCAGAACCCTGGATTTGACTTCAGTGGGGCAGAAATTTCTGGAAACTACAGCAAAGGAGGACCAGACTTTTCTAGTCTTGAAAAGTAAACTTTTTATCTCTGCTCTTTTAGAGGAATTACATGTTACAGTTAAGGACTGGAATCATGTAACTGGTGAAGACTTCAGTGATCTCTTCAATGGATTGTTGTCAAAAGTAATTGTTTCAGTGAAGAGAAAGGTCTCTTCCAGCAGAATGAAGATAAAACGTTACCAGCTGATTTATAAGCTGCAATAACCTTATAATACTAAGGGACAAATTATAGAGAAAGGTGTACATAAAAAACTAACATCTCTTAGTAAAATGTTTGGTTTGGGTATTTTTTTCTTATTAGAAACACCATAGTAAACTAGTTAGTTATAAATCTACCGCTTGTCTTTATACGTCTGATTCTTGCTTATCTTCACCTGAGGAGGAACGGCCCCAGGGAACAGCACAAGCTGGGGCTGATCTGCTGGAGAGCCGCTCTGCAGAGAAGGCCCTGGGTGTCCTGGTGGACAAGCTGTCCCTGAGGACACTGTGTCCTGGGGGACAAGAAGGGCAATTGGATCCTGGGAGGCATTGGGAAAAGCACTGCCAGCAGGTCAGGGGGGTGATCCTGCCCCTCTGCTCAGCCCTGGTGAGGCCCATCTGCAGTGCTGTGTCCAGCTCTGGGCTCCTCAGGACAAAAGAAAGCTCCTGGAGCAGGTCCAGCAGAGGCTGCAGCGGTGATGAAGGGACTGGAGTATCTCCCTTATGAGGAAAGGCTGAGGGAGCTGGGGCTGTTCAGCCTCGAGAGGAGAAAATGAGAAGGGACCTCATCCATGTCTGTCAGAGGAGGGAGCAGGCTTTGCTCGGGGATGCCCAGCAATGGCACAAGAGGAATGGGCAGGAACTGATGCCCAGGAAGCTCCACCTGAACATGAGGAAGAACTTCTTGCCTGTGCAGTGACGAGCACTGGAACAGGTTGCTCAGAGAGGGTGTGGAGTCTCCCTCACTAGAGACATTCCAGAGCCATCTGGACACAACGCTGTGCCATGTGCTCTGGGATGACCCTGCTTGAGCAGGGAGGTGGCACCAGGTGGCCCCACCCGTGGTCTAGCCTTACCCATTCTGTGATTCACTGTTGAAGAACAGCTGTTACAGTCAATATTTTCTTTTAACTTGTAATAAGAAGGATATTAGATGGCAACAATTACATTTCCCCTTTGTAGCAGCCCTCTGAGAACTTGTCATTCTAAGAGGTGATTTAAATCAACTACTGTAAAGCCTTATTTGAGGCAAGATACAATGCATTGTGCTGTCAACTATAGCACTAGTTATGAATGCTTGCTTCCAGGTAAGCAATGCTTGAAAACTGAAAGCCCAGGTGAAAATCTGAATAATTTTATGTGTTAATGTAATATAGTCTCCCCATACAAATACTCAAGATTTTTAAATAAAGACTTTTCAAAGGAATGGGAAGGAGTTCCTAAGTAGGAAATGCTACCTTGCATCTATTCATTGCCAACATCCAGTGCAAATTGATAGTGTATCTAGAAAGCTGTACATTTTTGTATATAGTTTTAAATTTAATAGCCACATTGTAACTCAGCTATTATTTTATGCAACTTCTTGCATGTGCCAATCCGGAATTTTGTACTCACCATTAAGGACACAGCCATGAAGCACTTCAACCACTCATAATGATATGTACTATTAGATAAATGATGGAAGAGCTGAAGTCAAATTTGAGCAGTCCGAGCTACTTAAGTCAGTCTTTCCAGTCTTGACACATTCACATCTCAAAGGATTTAGAGTAATTGCGGGCCAAGTTGAAAAACTTGTAACCAAGCACCTTGAGTTTCTCCTGTGGTTGTCCAGCCTTTCACATGCAGGCATAACCTCTTAAAAAAACAAACTGAAAAAACTTCTCCGTAATGTCTTACCTCCTGCCTGGAAATTTTCCTCCAGGTACTGTTTGGGTATAAATCATTTTATAGGCTTCCTACTAAGATGTTTTGTAACAAGAAAGAAAAAAGCTGCTCGGTTAAGCACATTTCAATGTTTAATTGAAAGGTACATATCTTAATATTGAGACAGGACAATGAGAATTGTATCCTCCCCCAGTAGACTGAGCACACCTTTGTCCAAATCCCTGGTCTGCTTTGCACAGGCCAGGACAATGCCCAGGGAGCTCTGGCAGGTGCAATACCCAATTACATGGTACATGAGCAGTTACTCCTACGAGCTCGTGAGACTTGTTTTGTCCAGGACAGAGCTTTGGTATGGAGTCTTCTGTGCAAGGTTTAACTGGTTTGAATGGTTTCCCCCTCAGCTGTTCCCAGAATGGGGAAGGCTTGGCTAGCTAACACCTAAGCCCACACTCTGATCTCTCCTTCTCCACTACACTGGTCCATATGACAATCAGTTTTCACAGCCTGTTGCTACCATCCCCCATCCCACAGCGATGCAGAATTCAGGAGGACATTAGCAACATTCCCACAGCACTTCTAGTCATCTAACGTACAATAATACATTCTTATTATTCACTTCCTCGTTAGCACTAGAAGCACGATGTGCCTCAAGTACTGATCTGGTCTGCAGAAAAAAACAGTTGCACTTTACAAAGGTTACCATTAGAGATCAGAGTTGAAGCAATCTTCAGTGTTTATCAGATTATTGCTCCTACACACAGGCCAAGATGGGGAATTAGCCCTGTTCTTACTATGCCTGTGATAATGGGCCTGTTCAGCATCAGCATTTTCCTCTAGTACAGCAAAACTAATGTCAGATCTAGGGCATGTGAGCCAGTACTTTCCCCTGGCCTCTATCAGAGTTTTTACACTCTGTGAACTAATTCCTATTTGTAATCCCGGTAAACTACAGCTCTCACAAAACACCGCACTTACTGATGCTGTGTTAGTGACCGCCTTTTATAAGGAAATGCATTAAACTTTCTCTTTCCTCCTAGCTCTAGCTACTCAGCACGTTCAGTGGGTATCACAAAGGCTAATTTTTAATGTGTCTGTGGTAGAAGGCCGGTAGTGCCCTGCTCAGCAGGGACACGGGGACACGTGACGCTGCCCAAACAGCACATCAGGTGGGCTGCCAGGAATGTGCTATTGTCAGCAGCAGTGAGTGGGATTAGTCTGCTGTTTGATTAACACACTGCACCACTGCACAGCATATCTCTCTAGCATCACGTAATCCTCAGAAAGTGAACCAGATTTTTTAAAATTAAATGCATAATTCAGCACCTGCAGTTACAGTAAACCAAGGTTAGATTACACGAGCTGCTCTACAAACTATAAGATGTTAAAATTCCTTGTACTGTGGTGTTTCACTGAGTAGTGAACAGTCTGCCAAATAAGACTGAAAAGTGACACCACATTCTGTTGTAACCATCATGAAAAGCATGTATTTGCTGGGAGGATCTTTAGTCTGAAATGTTACGTGTTCTTTCCATGAGTTGAGTTCTTCATTATTAAGATCATGGTTCAGACTTTGTTTCTCAAGTATTCATGTGCCTGTTGACAAGGTCACGGGGTGTTTTTTTCCTCATTTTATTGTAGTCCTGTAAAAAACAAACAAACCTGTCAAGTGAAGGGCTTTTTACAAGAGCCAAACAGAACATGAGATCTTAATGCAGCAAGACAACAGCAAGACAGCAGGAAAGGTGTAGTCTCTGGAATTAAAGTCTAGGTAAGGAAGTAGTTCACAGTTTCTACAGAGTAAAACAGCAGTAAAATGAATAACTGACTTAAGAGATTTTAGACTTTACTGAACAGTTATACCAGTAAAATGGTATGAAACTGTCTTCCTTGTAAGTGGTTTAAGTGAACAATTACAAGAAACTCATTCTAACATTACTTTTTGTTTGTAGAATAGGAGCAAGTCGAGTTTTTTCTCTGCCTTTTTACCAGCTTTACTCCAAATTTTAGTTTGAATGAGATCCCAATGTCTACAGAACATCTCTGCTCCCACAGCACACCAGAGGATCAGTTCTCCAGTGTTCATATATTTGGTTGTCACTTCTTTAGGTACAGCAGTGGCTCAAGCGTGAACTTGAGAACAGACCTGCCTCCAAGACAGGCCTACTGTGTTTATGTTACATATTTTCCATGAGGTAACCTACATGGAATAAGAAACTTTGAGGCAGTTAACAGCTAATTACTTCTACATTATCAGAAGTTGATTTTGCAAGGGGTTACCTGTTATGAGCTGGTCTCTGGAATGGTAGGAAGGTGTGTTATTCTGTAGTAGCTGTGTCTGAGCTGCCGTGCTGTACGTCCAGACACAATCCACTTTAATTTCTGGACATTTGGTTTGGAACACTTGCTCGAGGAATATTCTGTAAGGCACTTCAATACCAGTTCCTTCCAGAAGGTCAAATCTCTGTTGTTTATCTAAACAGCAAGACACAAAATATTCTGTCATTAATAACTAATTAAATCCTTATTTCATACATGTACTTCCAGCTTTTTCACCTAAGATAGGCAGCCAAATATCACAGGCCAAATGGAAAAAAACCCCAACAAAACACCACAACAAAGCCACAAAAGAAGCCAGTATGAAAATGCACCTGCCCTTTCCCCACTGTTCAGATCTTTGCATGCATTTTAATTCTGTCCTCCCCTGAAACTTTGTGTGTACATACCTTGGAATGCAACTGCAGAAATTCCAATGCCTCTGTCAACTCCAGCAGCTTTTGTTCTTCTATCTCTAGTGCTATAATAGACAGTGCCAAGACAGAAGGCTGGGGAGAGAGAGAGAGAGAAAATGTTTTTGAACACTGCTTTGTTAAGTTTCAGTAGTTCCATTGTCTTTGAACTTTCAAGATGTTTACCTTGGCTTTAGAAAACATGATTCTGCAGTGACAGGCCTTAAGTTGAGTCTCAAGTCTCTCAAAATTAAGGTACTTTCTCCTAGAATAAAAACAGATGAGTGAATGTAGAAGAATGCAAGCTTGATCATGGCAGCATCACCCTGGGAACTCGGAGAGGCAGCAACAATATTCACTGTCTAAACAAAGGCCTCGTTTGTCCCAGAAGTTCTAGGGTTACAGTCAAACAGGTATTCAGCTTTGGCAGTCCTAGTGCCAAAAATAAATCTTGTATTATGCTGGGGAGAGTTGCATTGTCAAAACAGGCTTAACAACAGGGAATTTTAGTGATTACTAGCAAAAGGAATCTTTTTTAAGCCAGATTTTGCAATCTTTGCAATGAGGCAATACTTTAGTGCAGCATAAGCAGAGATTCATTATACCACCATTACTAAGCAAGTTTGGTTTTCAGCTCTTTCGATGAATTTATGCAAACAATATTTAAAATAATATTAAACCACAGATACTCACAATTATGATATTTACCAATAAAGGGGAAAGTCTGTGGGATTTTTATAGAAAGACCAATAACTTGAGCAATTTCCCTGCTTATTTTTCTACATAGGCTTCCTGATCATATGCAATTAAGAGCAAAATTAGTATTAGCTGTTTTACCTTTCACAGCTTAAATTCTCATGAATGAGTGAATGATACAGCTGTAGAAACTGGAAGGCTGTTGTAGCTTTCACTTTCCAACACAGCTTCTCCAATATGATTTTCTCCATTCTCATCATATCAGAAACAGTGAACCTGTACTGGCTTATCCGAATTAGGTCAGTGGCCAAGGGCACATTTCTTTCTTCTTCCGATGCCTTCACAGCCAAGTAGAAGCAGCTGAGTCCAACACAGCCCAAGTGTTTAGGCTGCACCTAAACAAAAGTAAATTGTTGTTACCTTCAGACAGGAAGGCCTTTGATCAGCCATTAAACCATGTAAGTACCAAACTGAAAGCACCAATGTCTTGTAGGAAAATATTAGGGGGGGCAGGGGAGGCTGTTCTGTGTTTTGGAGATTGAAAACTAAGTCTTTTATCTTACGTTCTTTTTATTTAACCAAAGGAGAAGACAGTTACACGCTACACGTTCCACCTCATTCATCTAAAAAGCAAGATTGCAGAACAGTATATTTTGATTGAGGTAGAACTAGTTTCTTAAAGGGGTTCTATAACAGCCTAATCAGAAGCTTTAAGGACTGTAAGTGTTCTAGATATTGACTGATACAAAAAAACCTGGGGTTTTCTAACTCTTTTAAAATATATATATAAACGCATATATATGTACATACATGTATATAAATTGATTTACTTTATTCCACAGACATTGCAGTTCCCATTTTTACTGCTTATTTTGGATTCAGAAGTCTTTCAAATCATCATTTCCCTATCCACTCCATCTAGCTTTCTCATTTTTGTTTTAACACACAAGGAAAACAAGCTTTTGTTCTTGCCCAGATTGTACAGTGGTAATCCTGTCTTGTCAGACAATTAAAAACAACCCGGGTCAGCATGTCACTTCTGCTCGGGAGAATGGAGTGCTAACTGATGTTTCACCAGACTCTGAGTGTTGAACAGCATCTTCATATACACGGGCAGCTTGAAAAGGCAGTTAAATAAGAAGTAAGTTAAGATGTTCTTGTATCTGTGCAGCAGGAAAGACAGTCTGGCTTGGTCTAACCCATTAGACCACCCTGAATTTCCCAGCCTACGGGCATCCTAAAGTTGAAACTGATGCTCTACTCTTATATCTTCTCCAGAGTAAATAGGTTTCTTAACAATACTAAAATCTGAACAGGGAACACCTGCTGCAATCAGAATCCATGGAAGGAGCTAAACCTTTAGCCATCTAAACGAAGTATGTTCTAATGCAACGAGCAGCAGCTAACGACTGAGAGCTTATACTTAAAAAAGCCTTACCTTCATCTTTGACAGGAATCTATCCAAGAAATTCACAGCCAGGGAAAACGTCTCCGTGTGGAAGCCAAAGAACTGAGTTAAGCTGAGCAGGTCTTTCACTTCGAAGTCCCGCAGCCGTGCAGTCATTCGGAGGCCATTGTCGTGAGCACCCTCGACCAGCCTGAGCCCGGCGGGCTTGGGCTGAGCCCGCAGCTCCTGCTCCAGCAGCGCCGAGAGCTGGAACAGCAGCTCCTCGGCCTCGGAGCTCGCCAGGGTGTCGATCATCTGCAACACGAAACACCCGAGAGCGCGTCAAAGAGCCGAGCGGGGGAAAACTCACCGAGTTACAGCCGCCTCTAAAGCAAAGGCACAGGCCGGGGCACACGCGGGATCAGCCCCAGCCCCAGTGGCTCCCGGGTCATCCCCAGCCGGATGATTCCCGGGATGTGCGGGGCATCTGCGGGGCACGGCGGGGCCGCGCAGGCGCCGCCTCCCGGGACATGCCCGGGCCTGTCCTTCGCTCCTGAACCGCGGGGATTCCGCCGGCAGACGAGCCCC
>VXAY01006832.1:259851-294771 GCA_013399855.1 Oxyruncus cristatus | reverse complement strand
ACTCCCGCCCGGTGCCGGGCATCCCCCCCCGCTCTGCGGGCGGGCGGTTGTGTAACTCGCCGCGCTCCGCCGCCTTTGCGGGTTATATCCGAGTTGCAGGGCTCTGCCCGCCCGCTTTTATGGAATATTTAAACTTCTGCCGTGTGTACGGGTTTAACCGAGTTGCTATATTTAGGGCCGTGCCTTGTCAGTGTCGCTGTGCGGTGCCTCCCACACTGAGGCATTTCCAGCTTAAACCCAGAGATGGGTTGTAGCCGCACGATGCCTCCGGGAAAAATGTGGAAGGCTCCCGCTTATCTGCAGCTGGTGTTACTGAATGGCAGCTAATACAGATCTGGTTTTCGGTACTTGCTCTTTATGGAGAGAAATCGTACTGGTTTTCAAATATCAGTGCACCAGGCCAGACCTCTATCTTGCAAATGTGATTTGGTGCTTTTCCTTTTTTTAACAAATACCTGCTGCAGGGTTTGTGACGTGCCATACATAATGATTACAACTAGCCTGTTTTTCACCAGCTCGTCACAGAGTGGAGCCCTGTTAGAAAGGGATGAGCAGCAGAACTTGACTTTTTCTACAAACACCGTAGTTTTTTTAGCTTTTGAACACGTTTACTGACACTGCAGAAGCCATTGCATCTTTCTTTCCCTCTTTTCTTTATTCTATTCTTTTTCAAGACCAGAAAGAACTGCCTGATTCCCAGAGAATTTCATTCATACACTCTGCATGTGTTAGGCCCAATATTCCTTTACCGGTACTGAACTACATAGTTCAGACAAATTTCGTTTTGTTTTTCCAAATCTGAAATCACAGAGAGTTGAAAAAAAAAATCTGTTGCCTTCTTCCTTTTCAATTACCTCAGATATTTTTTGTTAACTGCTGTTCTCATGACCAGCTGACTTCAGGTCTTGCCAACCTGTACTGTGCCTAAAAGTAAGGTGATCACTGCTACTGTTGGCACTGAATTAACTAAGTACAACTCTGAGTGCAAGTTAATCAGCTTTATTTTTGTGGCTTGCCTTACAAATTTTCGTTCAATTAAATGCACTTTTCACTTCATCCACAAACAGCTTCCTTGTGTCTGAGTGCCCACTGACTTTTGGCAAAATTCAGTCATTTTGTTTCAGAAATGTTGGGTTTGCCTGGATATGTAATAATAACAGCATCAATCATAATTTCTCTAAGTCTCACTCTAATTGTTCAGATACACATGCCTTCAATTGTCTTTATCCTGAACTTCCAATTACCTCATTCTGTTCTCTCCTCTGTTTCCCCTGGGTACTGTTTTTAATATTCCAAACTGTAAAACAAGTTATTAGATATCCCTTTGAAAAGTTTTATTATTCTCTAATTTTATCATTCTCTGCCCGAATAATTAGAAAAGAGTGGGTATTACAGCTTTTTAAAGAAATGCTGTAGAATTGTTTCTATCCTGTCTCCCTGCACTCCAGAACCAAGTCATCTGATTTTAAAAACTGTGACACTTTTATGCATTGTACTGCAGGATATTCTACAGATATATTATATTTTTTTATAATAAATTTTTCTTTCTTTGCAGTTGCATTCATCACAACAAAAGTCTGTCGCTTCTGGATGGGGCACAGAGGGAACGGGTACGAATGCACTCATAAATGAGGAAATACTTAAATCTCAGCAGCCTTTTCAGTCCTGTGAGGAGTGAAAAACAGGGTTTTTGAATGCATGGCTTTGCTGTAGTGACTGAGACAGTGTTTGCTGCAGAATTCTCCCCCCGCTGTGGTACGTGGTTCTCTTTGCCCTGTGCACAGGCCCCTGAACCGCGCTGCTCCTGCCGGCTGTGGCTGAGCTGTCCATCACCCAGGAGAGGGAACTCTTCCCTGGGATTACTCCAGAGCAGGGTGTGCTCTACAAAAATTAAATAGAGCAGGGATTGTGTAAGAATCGGGTTGCTTGCTTGGGTTTTTTTTCCTGATCTCAGACATTATAGATGAGCGGCAAGATGACATCATCGATTTTTCTCGGAAATCTAAGGCAGCTGAGGGCTTTCCCCTCAGGCCTTCCTGCTCTGATTTAAAGAAAACCCTTTAAAATAGTTCATTTGGGATGCATGGATTCATAGCCTTCAAAAGCCAGTACAGTACTTGAAGTATGCAAACACTTCCCTGGTGCTGAAGAGCACCTCTGCTCTGGTGAACCTTAATCCTCCAGCTGAGGTAATTTGGCCGCGGTTGCCAAGAGACAACGCTTACCTCAGTTTGCTGTTAGCCCTGTGACAAATGGCATTAGGTCTCCTATGGTATCAGGGTGAGTAAGACAATTCACCATATACTGGTGTCCTCTTTGTCCCTGCACGATTAATATATGAGAAATATCAGAAAGGTAAAGGGAAGAAGGTAGTGGAAGAAAAGCAAAAGCAGGTAACAATAATGAGCATTCAACAAGTGTTGCCAATGAGCAAAGACAACAGATGCCTCTGCCAGTGCTGGGATCTCACTGCTGCTGCTGTTACGCAAGTATTCATTTTCCTCTTTTGGTAGTTCACTTTCTTCTTCAGAACAAAAATCACTGATGCCATCTACCGTGTGTGAGTGTATCTTTAGACATGAAGGGCTATTTAAGATGCCAGGCAGACTCAATTTACTGAATCTAAGGAAGTCTTCTGACATTAGGTTAACATTTTATTTGGGGTAAGATTAAAAAAAGGAAACACAAATTACAAGCGGGAAGAACTTTATCATTCAGAGCTTCTGCCCAGATGAAACTGTAGCCCCTGATGTGGGCCTTGTATTCTGTAGGGGACGTTGGGCTGGTGCTAACGACAGAAAGAAAAATGTTCTGAAAGGGCAATTTAATTGTGTGTTCCTAGCCCAGTACAAGGAACACACACTGCAAGTGAAGTGTTACATAACACAGCCTTGGGAACAACACAACAACTCTGAGAGCAAATAAATCAACCCTGGGACCAGTGGCTACTAAACCAATACGATGAATGCTCGTAACAAATTTGGTTTAACACATTCTGGTCAGATCCGTCACTATCTCACCCCTTTGTGCCCCACAATAGGGCACCAGAAAGGACTGTTGTGGTCTAAACTCAGCCAGCAACTAAACACCACGCAGCCTCTACCTCACACGGCCTCCTCCCCACGACGGGATGAGGAGGACAAGCGGGAAGAAAGTGAAAACTCCTGGGCTCAGACAAGGAAAGTTTAATAACTGAAACGAAGTAAAATATAATAATACTACTAATAATGATGATAACAATAAGAGTAATGAAAAAGAGAGAGAGAAATAAAACCCAAGATGCCCAACACAATTGCTCACCACCTGCAGCCCAGCAGCAATGGCCAGCTTCTGGCCAACTGCCCCCAGCTGACATTTTCTGGTGTGGAATATCCCTGGTGTGGCCAGTTTGGGTCAGCTGTCCTGGCCATGTTCCCCACCAGCTTCTTGTGCCCCTGCTCACTGGCAAAGCATGGGAAACTGAAAAGTCCTTGACTCAGGGTACTGAGCGACAACCAAAACATCAGTGTTCATCAACATCAGTTATCAACATTATTCTCATACTAAATCCAAGACACGGCACTGCTCCAGCTACTGAGAAGAAAATTATCCCAGCTGGAACCAGGCCAGGCACAAAGATCTTCTTTTCTCGCAAGATGTTTTAAGTTACTGAAAATAAATAAGCAAGGTGCTGCACCTGGGACAGGGTATATATTGATACCCCCAGTACCAACAGAGGCTGGGGGATGAACAGGTGTTAAAAGCAGCCCTGCTGAGAAGGATTTGTGGGGGCTGGTGGATGAGAGTGGTCTAGTGGAAGGTGTCCCTGCCCATGGCAGGGGAGTTGGAACTAAATGATCTCTAAGGTCCCTTCCAACCCAAACCGTTCTGGGATTCCGGGATTCAGCACTCCAGCTGGCAAACTTAGTGATGTGACAATGCCATTTTAAATGACATTTCCTACTTTCTGTGGCACGAAAAGTGCTAGAGGTTGTGTTTAATTACAAGATTTCACACGACCACGGAGGCAAACCACGCTGACAACAAAAGGTTTGGGAGTTAGATAGCAAAACATGAGGGAATTCATCACAGAAATACCTACGAGCTCTTAACTACAATGCCTTTCTGCTTCACCTGAAATATCTATGCAGAATACTCTCCCTCTTGCTATTATAGTTCACTAATGAACAAAACCAAACCACTGCTGCATACTCAGGATGTTATAGCAAGGAAGGAGGCTTATTGTTCTGAGGATTTGTCTTGCAATTTTCAAACCCCATGAGTTTGGGGGTTTTTCCACTCTCACTGCAGTGCTTGATAGAGAATAACATGGAAAAAAAAAAAAAAAGCTGTTATTACAGCCATATATCTCATATTCTCTCCAGTCTGTAACAAGAATTCAGAAGATAGGAGTTTCTTCTTGAATGACACTGGCTGATAACCCAATCAGAGTACTGAAGGGAGACTCTGTTCTAATTGGCTTCCAGCTCACAACAGCAATGCCCCCAGCCACAGTGCCCTCCCTCTCTTACATCAGCCAGCTTCCTATCCCATGCCAGCACATGCTCAAGTGTTGTGGGCGTCATCATGCACACACATACATACACCACAGTACATCACTATATATATATATATATATATATTTAATTGACCAACCACATCCCAAGCACATGAGCGATTCAAAGGCAGATCTGTGACCCACTCAGGCTGTGGCAGCAAAGGGCAGCAGCAAACTGCAGGACACCATGCAGTGACTACTGCAGTCACAGTCACTTTGCAAATAAACTATGTGTTCCATTGGAATATGACATTTGGCAGAAAATACCCCCCCCTTGTATTCCAGTTAGTCCTCAGAGGTCAGAGGGGCTGGGCACAGCAGGTTTAACTTCTGATTATAACCAGCTTGTCACTATAGATTCTTGAGTAGGAGCACCGGGTCACAGATCAAGTGTTGAAGACATTTCTAGTTATACTGCCTTTTTCCATGGATGTCACCAGTGTTCATCCTGTGTTTGATGGACTGCTACATGGCGTAAATAAGGTGGTGAGTTTCCTCTAATTTCTATCCCAAGGCAAATAAAAACACAGGGCTTGATACTACTGTGAATCAGAGGGGATTTAAAAATGCACATAATTGCCAAATATCTTTCTTCCTCTCACTTGTCTTACATGTTTTGAATGCGAGTACACCACCTATCACTATGTCTGGCAGTGAGCTTCTGAGTAAGAACTGTAATTTGGCTTTTCTATATTGTGTTCTATATTGTATTTTCAATTGGCACATATAACACATCCTTTTTTTCTTTTTTCTTCCAGTTTTCTTTCATGAGTGCCAACACACATATTGCTGCAATCACCTGGCTGAGCAGCTATGTTGAAACCACCTACAGCCCTGCACTGGAATAGGTACTCTGCTCTTACTGTGTCCTTGGTTATAAATCTGTCCTGCCAGAGGCCTTGCTGTTGTCCTCAGTGACTGTCAGGACCCCTATAGGCTGCAGCCTTTTTCATCCTCTAGTTTTAATGTATTTTATTCCTAACTGTAGATTAAAATTATGCAAATCACTTGCATTTTTTGTACACAGTTTTACTGGGTAAGGGGATAATATTTTTTTGTCTCTACCTGTTCCTCAAATGTTGATCTGCATCTTTTTCTTTAAAAATATGGAATACAGCTCCTGGGAGGCAGGGGGAGAACCCTCCTTAGGAAGCAAGCCTTAGGGAAACTAAGCTTGCGATTGCTGTGAGTGTCAGCTCTGCTGCTGGCTCAGTATCCATGGAAACCTGATTTCCCATTTTGCTGCAGGAATTAATTGAAGATCCCAACCCACTTGCTCAGGGAATCACTATGATATTAACTCACATCAAGCTATCAGGCTCACTTTATTATCTCAGATACTCTTTTCATTACTTTTCATCAGAACAAAAGGTTCAATTAGCTTTCACCAACTTAACAAAAAAAAAAAGGCCATCTAAATCTTTACCTCCTCAAAACTAGGGCACAGCACACAGAGGCTACATCTTGGAGATCTACATCTTTCAGAAGGAACGTGGCCAAAATGTCAACAACAGGAGAAGGTGCTCTGTGCAAATCTTTCCAAGATCCTATACTCTGTTTTTCACCTATGCTGTATCATCTTGGGGGGGAAAAAATCACTGTCCACCCTTCAGTATCAGAGCGTAACTTTGTCTTCCACAGTTCATTCTTGCCTAAAATATAACGTGCAGAACTTCAAAGAGAATAAGCCAAAAGGGGAATTTTGTTAAGGAATATTGTTTCCAGACTTCTCTTTGAAGGCTTTTCATTAATTACAAACATAAGCATGCCAAGTTCCCTCAAGGTCTGCTTCTGGATCTCTGGTTATCTACCTTTGAACTTTCTTTCCTCTTGCTCTTATTTCCTGTTGAATTCCCTGGTTGCTGTCCCCATTCCCTTTATTTCTCCCTGACCTCCAAATCATCTTCTCTGCTTGGCGTCTTTTCTGCTTGGACATCGATTTTCTCCATTTTCATCTTTCTGATACTTTGTTTTTAGCAGCTGGTCCTTTTGTAACCATGACAACTACATCGTATCAGCAAAAGATCTCACTATTATCTGAGGAACCAGATCTCATCAAATGCCAGGGATGTTTGCTTGGGCTGACGTTTAGTGTCCTGTACCCAGGGGAGGAGCTTTGTTTGGAGTTCTCTATATTTTATCTGTGAGCCAGGAAAAGCCAATTTCTGATGTTAGCTGCTATTCTTCAGACAATTGTCCTCCTCCGTCTTTCATTTGCACTATCAAGACATAGTCCCTCCCACAAATGTGGACTGTTGAAGAATATTGTCACAGGCAGGGATGTTACAGACCCATCAGACAGTCCCTGGACTAGATCTCAAACACTGACAGTTTATAAGAAACTGATTGCTCTCAAACTGAAATTCCAAGTGCTGCAAAAGCTACATATACTTGTTACAGAATGTCTTTGTATTTATGGATGAAGCTAAACACCACTGTTTAACTGGTAAATGCAGGCAAGGGAAAAGTGAAAATAAGGTTTTGAACTGGCTTGGTGGCAACTCAAGACATGTCAGACAAACAGGAGGATGAAGGAATACCATAGACCAGTGAAAAACTACTGGATTACAAAGACACCAGTATTCTTAAAAGAAATAATGTTCCCTCCTAGCTGGATTTACAAATTAACATGTGTTATATTGTTACTCACCACCAAGACTGAGGACTCTATCTGTGGTTAATCACTCCTCAGTCTCAGGCTGCAATTTCCCAGCATCAGACTCTTTGGGCATCTGGAGATTCAGATGCTGTCAGAGATGAGTTAGCCAGATGTAGATTTTCAGAGAGAAGTCCAAGGAGAAGAGAAATTAGTAGGCAAGAACCTACATCCCACCCATAGCAAAGCCAGACTATCCCCGCGTTTCTCTTCACCCACTGTAAAAACACCAACTCACTTGTACTTCCTGCCTCTTTCTCCTCACATCGATAAAGACCATCAGGAGCTGTGAATCACAAGTACTGGGATGAAGTAACACCTCAGTGAAAGCACCTGCCTTAAGTTCAGCTGCAGTGAGAATTGCAGTTGTTTTACTCTAAGAAATTGCTGACAGAAACCGTAACAAAACCAATGCAAATTCATCGTACATCCTCTTCTGTCCACCTTCACTCAGTTCAGGCTACTCAGACTTCAAAAAGAACCTTGCAAAAAGCCAAAGCTAGCAAATACAATTTGATGGGAGCTTAGGATGGAAAGGTGAACACAATGAAACAGTGAGGCAGCAACTGTTGAACAAACAAGCAAAAGTACTTTTCTCTAGTAATACCCAGTGGAACCCAATGCTGAGTGATGCTGTATAGGCCAGAAATATATACAGCTACATAAACAGATCCACCAATGCCTGTATAATGCTGAGAAGCAGCCTCAGGTTCAGGAATCACCTAATAGTATACTGGACAGTGGGAGCAGGAGAAAGAAAAATCACACTGTGCTTGGTCTGTTATGTATTATCACCACTTACTACTGGGAACTCACAGCCGAGAATTAGATGGGTTAAGGAGACTTGATCTGTCAGTTTTTACAAAGGTAAAGCTCAATAAAGTACAGAAAAATTCCCAGAAAAGATAAAAAAGTCTTGCTTTTACAAAAGAAACAAGTACGATGCAATGTAACCGTTTAAAAAAAGCCAAACCAAACAAAAAAACAAAACCCAAACCAAAACAGAGGGCTCAGTATAAAATCTCTGAGCATATATGAGAAGGAACACCATGAAACAAAAAGGAAGTGTGTTTTTTGCACAATGCCCCATCCTTGGAACTGTCATGAAACACCACAGAGACATACAGCCAGCAGATGCAGCAAACATGGAGCACTACATCTGGTTAGCAACATGTTTCAACCTGGATTTAATTTACAGAGACTATTCCCCTCTCCCCTCCCTGCTCCTTCATAGCCTAATCTAACTTAAATATTGGTAACCACTAAGCAGAAGCACCATCAACCAGGTCAGGACAGCTAAAATTCCTCACAGTCATCTACCTGTGAATAACTTGGCACCATCAGAGGCACAAACCTGGGTTGGCCATACCACATAACTGAGGTCATTCAGCTGTTGTATCCCGAGTTTTTTTGGGAAGGGTTTAAAGTTTGCGGTAGGAACAACAGGAAGTGGAAATTCTGTATATTTCAGATCAAAGGGCCATTTAATAAATCATTTTTATATGAGGGCCTTAAGAAGCAGAGAAGGACAATCCTGCTCCATTATGACAGAAATTTCAAAGCAATACCTTAAAATCTGAAATGTTAATAAGAAACTCTTATTGCTGCTACATACCACACATAGCACTCTGTTTGGCTTGTTTCCCACAAGCAATTGCAGTGCTTGTACATAAATTAGGCAAACCCTCCTCTTTCCTACGTTCACCTGCTTTTCTTTGCTGTCCTTAAGAAAAAAAAACTCAGTGTTTCTTGAAACAAGTTCAAATTTAGGTGCTATTCAGCTGCTCTATTTACCAGGATTTATCCAGCGGGTTGGATAATGTCAGCAGTGAAGCTCCTGCTGGCCTTCAGCTCTTTTACAAACAGTCCTGATGCTTCAACTTGCCTCCTGCTGTTTTGCCTCTTTAGGCTTCCAGTTCTGCTTCTCTTCAACAGCTTCTAACACCGGCCAGATAATCCGGTCAATAGGTTGCTTTTTTGCTTGGGAACGTTTTGGTGTAGCAATGGTGTGATGAAGCAGTTCTACCAAAGCTATTTAAGATCTTCTCCACATCACCAGAGAGCTCCCTGCCCCCCACCTCAGCTTGTTTATCTCCATATTTGCAGTGTCGTGGGTGGAAATGCCATTTGCTATACCAAAGGGAGCAATATCTGAAAAGGGACAGGAGAACTAATGATTCCTCAGCCACTAATCTAGAAGCTAAAACCCAAGTCTCAATGTTATTAATTCTCTTTTTCCCCCCCTCTCACTTTAGCAAATGAAATGTTATTTTCGCAGGCATTTATTAGTCTCATATTAGTCCTCCTTTTCTGCAGAATTAAACATCTACTCTTTTCAGTATTTTGCAGGGTTTCAAAAAGAATCTTTGAGAGCTTTGGAGAAAGCACCCAAGGAAATCCAGAATCTCCCAAGAAGAGCAAGAAGAGTGCTACCAATTTTATTCAGTTTATAAACATGTTCTCTCCACTACACAATTCCACAAAAGGCACTGAAGTGAGAAAAACACATTTTCAAGCCTATGGAGCACAGTATTTCTGTTTCTGCCTTGTTTTTTTTTTCCCCCCCAGGTTCCTGAAACACAACATAGTCAGAGTTTAATGCATTGGAGACAGGGAAGGAGGGGGGAACATTTTCGTGGAGAAATATTTTTGGGGAATGGAAGCTTTCATTAATGCAGGGAATGGTGTAGCCCTTTAGAGAAGCAAGTCCAGAACAGGTCAACTCTGGCTTCTTACAATAGTTTTGTTAGGGATAATACCAGTAATACAATTAACAAAAACAATGCCCCAGAATCGCGGCCAACAGAAAAGTTTTCCTGTCTTTTAGGAAGATTTTAAAATACTTTTGGCAGTGTTTTCATGTATTTAATTATATATGTGATCATATATTTAATTAGGTGTGACATTTAACTGACATTTATTTTTCATTTTTTTCCTTGCACATCTTTAAAATAGATCTGTCTTTGCATATTTGCTCTCAGCAATGAAAACACTTGGTCAGTTGGCTCTACCCCCCTTCTCAGGTCCAAATATCAGGCAAAAACTCCTTTCAAGTACAACTGCTTCGAGTTAGATGTGAACCTGCAGCAGTCCTCAATGTCACTGCTGGTTTCCAGAGGCAGTCATTATCTCTGATTCTAGCATATTCTGAATTCCTCAGATATTTTGCTTTATAAAATATTAACTTACTCGATAATCCCAAAAGCTGTTTCCTGCTAATCAGGGATGTTTCACTTTGCATTCAGTATGGCCGAACAAAGTTAATTCCAAGGGATTAACACATAAACTTTCTTGTCTCTTCAGGTAGCAACATTCTAATCTCCTGCCCTACCTCTCAGTAGGTTATTGTTCCTGAACACGTATTATTTACCTTTTTCTCAAGGTTGATCTGTGATAAAAATTCCAAAAGAAAGCACAACTCTTGCTTCAAGACAAAATTTACCCGAATATTCAAAAATGAGTATTTTTTAAGTTAAAACCCACAATCTTCTGAGAGGAAAAGTCCCACAGTGGTCAGAATAGTGGTAGAATTACATGTTTTCCTTTGGCTGGCTTGTAAAAGGTGGGGAAAGAAGTGTGATTGTAATAACACACGGTACAGACACATCACTAGAGGCAAAGATCCCCTTAGACTTCATGATGGAAACAGCCCAAGTCTGGACTGTATCCTTATCTTGCTTTTGGGTTTGCTTAAGCTGCTCTTTTACTGCATGCTGTGAGTTTTTATTGCAAGCTGAGCAAGAACTCTAAAATCAACCTGCCTGAAAACTCATTGCTGCTTCCTCATTAATATGCCAGGAGGACTGTGACATTTCTGTGGAATGTCTGTGCTCCTGGGACTGATGATTCAGGGTAGAGCTGTGTGGAATTTCTACAAAACTTCAGCCCTCCTCACTTTTCAAATGCCTTCATTTTACCAGTCTGTCAAGCAAAACTAAAAATGATTGTTTTGTGTGTAATTACAAGGGAGAAGATGGAAATTTCACTGCACAATTTATTAGGCAACTCATTAGAAAGCAGAAGCTGCATTTTCAAGAGCAGGATGAAATGTATCTCCCACGTTTAATTATTTTTTTTTTTTTCTGCAGTTAGAAAAAGAAATCACGCCAAAATTTTAAGGTGCATAGTGAATAACACTCTAGCTAAAAGAGTATGCAATTTAAGATTTCTGTAGGTCAATTTGATGACATTTGTCCCTTGCTTGTCATAGTTTCATGAAACAGATGAGGAAAAAGCTACCGGGGATAGCAACTGGCAAAACAGACGTGTTGAAGAACTGGACGTCTCAAAACAAGTACAAAACAAACTACAGACTAATTTTGGTCTTCACAATATTGCAGTTTAGAGACTTGCCACATTACCAATTAAATGCCAAGGACTCATTTAAAGAAAATGAATGTATGGTCACAGGTCTCAAAATCCAGCAACGTCCCCACAGGTCTGCAGCCAAGAAGACACCAATCTGTGTCCTGTCTGCAGGTGATCCTGCCAAGAGTCATCCTTTGGTTCACAGTAAAACAGCACAGGGACAAAGGCAAAAGGTATCGTGAGATCCACTGGCGAGGAGCAGCCAAGGACCTTACAAACATCCTTCCCACACGAGCTACTTCTTTGTGAACACATAAACATATTTATGAAAGTAGAGTGGGGGAGCCAAAGGCCTCTGCATCCAACACAGGCAGGTAAGAACAAGCTGCCAGACTTTGCTGCGTGGCTGAGGCCAGTTGTGCCCTCCCAGACACGAAGGAGGACACGGTATCGACTTGGAAACTTCAGTCACACAAGCACCCACTCCATGAAAGAAAATGACTCCTGGGAATGCTGGGCTACGTGCATTGGATGCATATTATATGGCATAAAATTACAGACTTTGAGCTCCCTCACAGGCCATTTCAGAAGGAAAGGAACAGAGCAATTTTATTAAGAACTTTTACCACATTTAATTATTAATCCAAATGTTTAATTTTCCAAGAGAGCAATTATGTTGAGAAAGACCTACAAAGTTAACAGAAGTGTTGTTCTAAAGGAACTGAGTAGAATGCTTTATAAACTGATACCACTTCAGAGTCATTAGTGAATCATGTATTAAGTCTACAAATAATTCAAGTTAAGATGCATTGGAAAAGCTGCTGAACACAGAAATGAAAGCCAAAGGAATCTACAGTATCTAACAGCTAAAGTCCTTCTGATTTCGGGGGCACAGGATGACATCAGAAGGTTAAAAGGAAAATCATGGCAATAAATTAAAAAAAGAGAACGGAAAAGAGAAAAACAACTTGAAAGGAGAAATCCTGTCTTTAATCACCTGGAAAGAACTTCAGAAAAAAAGATGTACTGAGCAGTAAGAAACCACTGGATCAGTATTAAATATATATTATGGCAGCAAGAAAAGACTGCTGTATGTAATTTCCATCTGCATAGCCTCACATGCAGGGAGGGCATTCCACTTTCAAGTAGTCTACATTCATTCCTGAACACTTCTGCACAAAAAAAAGGATTCAAAAAGCAAAATGCACAAGATTCAAATCAGAGTGTATTTTATACAACATTCGAAGGTTTAGGTGTGTAAAGTTTAGTAAAATACCATGTTCTATGCCCACGAATCCAACTGATGTGCAGAGTTAAGATGAATACTCCATAGGAATGATAATGACAAATCAGGATTAAATTAATAACAATGTATTCAATCACTTCTTTCTCCTTCTATTTTAAAGTAATTCTAAGCAGGCCAGAATTTTCCAGACTTCATAGTTCTAAACTATTTAACATCACCATTCAAGTCCCTTCTTCAGGGGAAGTGTTTCCTTCCCTCACAGGTGTGCACACCTGTGTACAGTGACTTCATCCACCTGACAGACACTGCCCTGGGTCACTGCTGTGTCGCACGTGACGCCGATTGATTCTCCTCCTCCTGCTTCTGCCTTTTGCTTTCTTGTTCCGTGGAAACCTGCCCTAAATCCTGGCACGTGAGTTAGGTCACTCTCTGAGAAGGACCCAAATGACTTTGGTGGGACTATTTCTCCTCTTTCACTGCTGCAACACGTAATTAATGCATCATGTAAAAATCAATTAAGGTCCTGACTGCTTTTTCTGCAGGCTGAGCGTGGCAGCATTTGCAGCGTCTGTCACTGCGCCGAGGGCAGAATCTCCTTAGCAACAGCATGTTTGCATTCCTACAGGAACCACACTGCTCCTGTGCTATCAGGAAAGCCCTTTTGACATGTGCAGTCACAGTTATTTAGTTTGTGTGCTGAAGAATTGATTCTCATTAATAAAGGTTTAACTAAAAAGCTGTGTTTATTTGTCCATAGTTAGCACAGGGTTTCACTGTTCCAGCTTCCATGCAGAGTGACAGCGTTGCACTGGTGCTGAAGAAGTGGAAGTTTTGCCTTCCTTCACCTGTATAATACTCAAACATGTGTAAAAGCTGTTTGGAGGGTTTAAACAGACATCCCATGAAATAACCCTTTATTTCTCTTGTAAAATCTCTGACCCTTTTCTTTACATGTACCCATTACAAAAGGTCTTCACCCATTTAACACCATCCAAGAACAGCTTTTCTTAAAAGTACACCCAAGCAAATCAAAACAGATTAAAAGCAGCCAAATGGTTTGGCACAATTGTATGAAATAGAACAATACACATTTTTAAGTCTAAACCCAGAATACCACACATATACCACTGTACCCCAGACACGACCATTTGTAGCCAGTAGACTAAGAGGCTCTAAAATTATAGTGTTTTACTGATAATCACATAATATTCAAGGTATTATTTGCTCTGTATCCTTGTTTTCATTTTGATCCCTGTCCTATGTAGCCACATGACACTTAAGATTTAGAAACTATTCTCATGGTAAGGAAGAACACAAGTCATACCCCCCCTAGCTGGTAAAAAAAGCACACCAGGTCACAACAGGCACTTGTACTCTCATTCCGTGGGAATTGAGGCTGAGGAGAACTGAACAGATCTTCCACTGGATGCAAAGAACAGTTCCAAAGCCTCAGGGTTATCCACATTATTAAGTAACTACAGCTCTAGTGAGGCAACATCATCAATCACCACGAATGTTCCTCACCAGATAAATCTCTGGGATTGAAAAGGATTATCTCCATCGCTGTGCTAACAGACTAAGCAGTTTGCCAGTCATCTCTAACCTATTACTTAACGACTCACAAATTCAGTGGTCACTTGCACTGCAGCCTGCTGGCCCAGGAGGAGAACAGGCTCAGCTTCAGGAGTTGCCAATGATTCTAACAAACAGGCAAACTCAAAGTCCAAACCCAGTGCAGCTCATTAATTGCTCCTGTAATCATTCAGCACTCTCTAACTGTGCACATACAAATGCCTTCCACCCTCTGTCCTGCCCAGAAGTTATCTGCAGTTACAATTTAGGCAGGTCTCCTCGATGCTTAACAGCAACAATATTTAATTCTGCGGGGGCAAAAAGGCCACGTAACAAGTACACTCGTGATATGAATCCAAGTCCTCAGCCAACAGCTGGCAAGTGCACACAACCTAATTGAGAAGCAACATTTAAGTGAAGAAACAAAGCCGGGACACACCAGATTCCCAAAACTTGCCTTATTTTCACACGGCAGAAATAGCAGGACTCTGTGTTAATTTTCATATCTTTATTCATTCAACAATGGAGAGGGGGAAAGGCAGAAGACTAAACACATAAGACATGAAGATAAACTGAAGCAATTTAGAAGCACAGTTCGAGAAGACAACAAAACAGCAGTTTTTAAAAGAAAAATATTCACAGGCATCAGTAGTAAGAAAAAGGCATGAGGTGGGAGAAAACTATGTAAACTCAATTGCAAAGAACAAAAAAACCATACCTGCAACTCATAAACCTGTAGGCCTATCCTAATGACACATGGGAGATTTCAATTCAAATTATCCAAGACGTTTATCTGTCAAAATAAACTGGAAATAAAAAGTGAATGAATAACCTCCAGAACCTCTCTCCCCCACCCACATCAATACCTAGACCTTATCACAGAAACGTTCCGTTTAGAGGTGCCATCACATACTTGTGTTCAGTTATGCCTGGAGCACCACTTACCAGGGAGACCCACATGAAACAATAGCAAGAAGTAACATTCAAAATTTAGTCCTTAGATGACGCCTTTTCCGTCTTGCCAGCAATCTTCAGCAAGCTGATACAGCCTGAACAGACACAGTGTAATAAGCTTTCCCAAATACTCTTTAACCCCAACAGAAGGGCTGTATTTACAGGTTTACGACCCTTATGCCTCAGAAGGGAGCTTGGCCAGAAAAGCTGCTTCCAGCAGAAATGTCAAACTAATCGAGAAGGGAAATAAGGATTAGCTGCCACCTTGTGGAATGAAAGCACATCTGCACTGATAAAACCTTCTGTATTACACTCTGGGTAGAAATGGAAGATAAACAACGGGTCCTTCAAAACAGGAGAAAATAAACGAGGGTAGAAGAGCAAGACATCAAAAAGACAAATACTTGAGTTTCTTTAATGATGTCCACAAAAGAGAATGTAAAAAGATACCTAGAAAGAGTCTGGGTATCAAAGCAAGCACAGCATGAGATTTAGGTTTTCTACATTTAAGTCATAGCAGCAAGTGACCAAACTTTTAATGACTCTACAAAAAACACCAGTGATAGAACTCAAACGACTCCCTCTCCCAGGAAAACTCCGCTAACCCAGGCATTTAGCACCACCATGGTTAAGTGCAGGGGTAAAGAGGTGACAGTTATTTGAGGAGGCATTTTGCACTGGTGTTTAAGTCCTGACTGACCACTGGCCATCGAATGGACTGAGCAGTATCAGAGACAGGAGCCTGGACTGGCTGAACAATTCAGTCTGGGCTGGCCTCTTCTCTCTGCTTTCCCTTTTCTGGGGTAACAGACTTTGGGTGCTACGATGGCTCCATGCATCAGGTGTTCCTGTGGTAAATACAGAACGGGCACAACAGCTGGCTTTTACAAAAAATAAACTATTGAATGCAATTTAGATTCTATTTAGTTCGACATAGTCATTGCTCCAGCACAAGCAAGTGACAGCAGCAATGCTGTAGTTTCTATTCAGTTCCCAGATTCCTCAGGGGAGATGTGGAAAAAGAGAAAGCTTGGAAAATTCTGTGGTTTGGCTTTGGCTAAACTTAGATCTGCACATTTCCTTATCAAACAGACATTGTGTGTTGGTAGTAGAGAGCCTTTACATGAGAGCTCTGTGCTGGCAGAGACAGCCATTCACTAAATACAAGGCTTAGTCATGAGAGCCCATTCCTACCTCCCTCAATAAAATATTCATTTCTTATAACTCTTTAAATAATTTCTAAGTGTTTTGTATAATGCAATACACGCTTTTGAGAGGGGGCATGTCAGGGCAATTCCACAACCTGTAGCTGAAATTCAGCACCCACCTGAAAGGACTGTGTTGCTTTATCTGACTCCAACCACATGATGGAAAAATAGAAAAATATTGATTTCCTACCCGCTCCCCCCCGATGTCTGACACTGAAGAATCCCCAGCCCTATTCCAAAATCTATTTCTCTTCCCTACTGTAACCTCCTGATACACCCCGGATCCTTCTTCAGTCTGCAAGTCTCCATCTATGATGTTGCAAACACAAGATCTCCTCTTTCTCAGCCCTGGGAAGAATCTCACGCTGTCCCATTATGTTCCACCTATTTTGAGAGCAAAGGTAAGATAAACTCACACAGCTCCTGCTGCTTCCTGCAGGACCTTCTGGCCCATCAGCCACTCCTCCCAGCTTTGCATTGCCTGGGAACTTGCTGAGGGCACACTCTGCCCCATCCTCCAGGTCATTAATGAAGAAAACAGGCCTGGGATGTGCTGCTGGCCCCCAGTCAGACTTCCTGGGACTGAACTGCCCCCCCTGGGCCTGCCCATTCAGCCAGGTTTTTTTTCTCCACCACATTGTCTGCTCATTCAGCCCATACTTCACCAACTTTGCTATGTAAGACAACGTCAAAATCCCTTGGACCCACACGATCTTGTATGGTTAACAAATAAAAAAAAGTCAGGTTCCCTTCCTGAAATGCTTGCACCATTAATAGATCATCAACTGGAAAACAAAAAAACCCCCACAAAACAAGACAAACAAAACAAATAACCAAAACAAGCAAACAAACAAACAAAAAAAAACACACAACCCCCTAAACAAACAAACCACAACCCCCCCGAAAAAAACAAACCCCCAAAACAAAACAACCCCCCCCAACCAAAAACCCCCAACAAACCTGCCTGTTTTTCAGAATAACACACCGTTGCCATGGCCACAAATTGCCATAGTGACATTAGATACACCTGTATTTCTAGATTAAAATTGCTTCTATTTTCACAGAAAATAAATCCAACTGAAAGAAACTACTCATCCATCCTTACCAGGAAATACTACTAAAATTCAGAGTATAAATTAGGGCAGCACACAGCGATTGGGTGATTGCAAAAGGGGGGGGGGAATAAATCACGAACCCTGCCATTTACAGAGCTGCTTCCTGCAGCCAGAAAATGGTTTGAACGTGCAACAAAAGAACTTGAGGACAGTTATTCTGTAACACTATTGTCTCAGCAAGACTCACTGCATAAGGGCTCAATTAGAAAGCCCAGAAAGCCTTAACAGCCTTTTTAGTCAGAGGTTAACTGCAGTATTATTTCATATTTCTCTGTTAGAGCCCCAGTTTGTTTTCCCCCCACCCCCAAGGAGGACCTTCACTCTCATACACGGGAAACACTGTTGTTCAACCTGTCAGAACTGAACTAACTGTTACCAGACAAGTCTCTGCTCTCCCATTTTCAGTGATTTTATGTTACGCTTGTTCCCTCTAGTGGGCAAAACGAAATTCACGGCCCTCCTCGTGCCTTGCTGCCTTTAGATCAGCACTGTGCTAACAGGAGCTCCGACATGAGAATGCTGAGTCAAAACCAAGCACTGCCGCATACCCTCTAATTTCTGCACTTCCAGGAACATGCTGGAGTCACCTTCACCTGGCTACATCTGCCTTGGCTCCCCCCTTTTCTTACCGGGCTTACACCAAGCTCACCATGCCTGAATTTAGACATGAATTCAATGTCAAAAACAAAATAAAAAAAAATCACTTATCTCTACGTGACATTCACACCATTTGAGAAACGATCTAACAGGGGAGTCAAAAGTGAGGAGTCCCTCAACTCAGCGCTTTCCCAGATAAGGCAGCAGCATGAGCACAGAAGGTTTGTTTTCAGTATCAGGTTTGACAGCCCGGATAATTTCTCTACCTTTTTCAGCCACCAAAAATTTTTAACTTCCTTCCTTTTTGGTAAGTTACTAAGCATTACTTGTGATAAAAACGTGGTTCCCTCGTATGTAAAATTTTATATGCCTGCCATCCAGACTGACTTTCCTCCCAGACCTGCTGCAAAGAACACGACTGAATTCCCTATCTGTGTAAGTCACTAAAAAATTTATGGCAGCAGTGGAAAAGCATTGCTATACTGACTTACAAAGATAGGCACAGTTGTGTATTACAGAAGATTTCAGGTTTTGCTCCTTTGGTGTTCACTGATTTCTGCAGCATTCCCACAAACGTTACTTCTAACATTATTTGTCTAAATATGCAGCCAGAATGCTCTTGTCCAAAGGGTCTGCATTAAGCACATTTCAGCCAGAATCCACTGCAAGAGAAGGGAAATGCATCAAACTCCGCTACTGGCAATCATGCTGATTCCACCTGGGAACCCAGCCTTAGGCCTTCTTGTACATGTATGAATCTAGGTCACAGGATTAAATAATGGAAAAAGGCTAAATTTCAGCTCTAATACACTATATTTCGTGTCTCCACAGTCAGCAGAGTGGAAGCAGTCCTTTGCCTAATAAGAGTAAACATAGGAAGTAAAACCGGTTCACAGAACAGTTGGAGCTCAGAAACAGAGCAAGAAAGGAACAGTTTTCTTGCAAGGGGCTTAGGCAAAGAGTTTAGGCACACAAACAGCAATGACCTAAATTTACCTGCAAAATTGCAGAAAAATTCCCCCCCCCACACTGTTTCTTTTCACTTTGTATTATTTTCATTCCAGTTCTCATCATAAATAGAGCACTGGAAATTCAGACACTGAATTTTGGGATTCTACATACAGTTGAGTGTATGAGCACAGCTAAGTCCAGCATTTGTTTCACCTCAAAATGCAGGCTTTGGCAGCGGGAGGGTATAACTTCCCAGACTTGTACAGACTTCCCAGAATGTACCCTCTGGAGCTCCCTGCTGGTGCTTCTCCCGCATAACACACCTATTACAAAGCAATGAGAGATACCTGATACTCATCTGGTCCTCCCTGCAGATCAGCTGCCTGCTGAGGCAAAAGTCAAACTTTATTGTTCTGAAGTGATGAAGGGCTCAAGAATCTCAATCCATGGAGCTCAAGCCCACATTAGAAAGGTACAACAGAGAGAGAGAGAGAGGTGTTCTAGGAGAGAAATCAGCCTCTAATCTGTCAAACGCAGAGTTCAAGTGTTGCTTGGGGCTCAGAAAGTCAGCAGTACTTATGGGACAACTGTACTGCACACAGCCTGTTTTCCACTCTAATTCTACCTCTCAAGATATTGTCTTCTCTTACTGTTGAAACCAACTGTTCACACCTCTGAAGGTCTCTCCTGAAGCCTCCAGGCTTTTTAACAACACCTATAAGGAACATAACACTGAGTTACGTTTACAGTGTCTTGCAATAGCGCCGAATTCCAGAGGAAAGGCGACCAGGAAACCTTTCCCTTCAGTAACACTAAAGCACATTCCCATACATTCCCGTACAGCATATGCACTTCTGCACACATCAGCTCTTAAACATTAAATTCAGCAGGCTCCAGACCACGGGCAGCACACAGGAACTCCTGGGCAACTGGCTCTAGGTGGCTTCGATTGAGCAGGGAGGCTGAACCAGATGATCTCCAGGGGTCCCCTCCAACTCTGACAGCTCTCTGATTCGATGAGCTCATGCAGCTTCAGAACACTCTGCTGGTTTTTCACCTGTCTGACTTGGCAGGACAAAACTCGGAAAGCAGCACCACGAGATGCTTCGGCCAGGTGGCACACCACAAATTCTTAGTGGGTAAAGCCAGAAGAGCCGTGGTACAGAGCAGTTCCACAGGGATGGGATTCAGCATCTCCCCAGCAAGCAGTAACGTGACAATACAGTGTCCCAATCAGAACAAAGGGTAAGAAAGATGTTTTTTCCCCCCTACATTTCTCCCTTGGGTAATAAACCACGCTTCCCAGCATTATATGGCAACTCTGGAAGACAGACAGGAAAACTCAGCTCAATCCAACAGCTGCTCCCAAGCACACAATGACACTTCACAGTTAACTTGTGAGCCTCCTTAATACAACGGTATGTGTAGATCAGAGAACCAGCAGAATTCTCCACAGTTATCTTACTTTCCTCCTAAGGCACTGTGTTTCCTGCTGATTAAGATGGCACAGAATAAATAACAATTTCTGGAAAGTTGTGGTTCTCTGGAAATCTTGCTTTTCAAGGCTGTATATTGTGAGGGAGTCGTACTTCCAAGAGGGATGTATAAGGGGAAGCCCAGCACTGCAAAAACATAATGAATGGAACTCAATTCACTAAGATGAGGGAAGGTGAAGCTTCCCCAGAACAAACCTTGCAATTTTAAGAACACCAGCATCCCTCTCTCTACACACCCTCTACCTACCAAGGAAGTTAATCTAGTGTAAAAGAAATCAGTCTCAGAGACGTGAAGCTGGAGAATCAGAAACTCAAGGAAGTACAGTAAGTAATAAAGATGTTCAGCTGAAGTGTAAAGGTTTAAAACCTGACAGTAGTCTCCCCTATATTTTCGTATCTCTTACCCACCATGGAGGGTACTGCCAAGCAAGAAAACAAGCAAGTTTCCCTTTTATGCCACAAATCATTAAGTTTCTCACATGAGAAACCACATTTCACTATTTCCTTTACCAACATCAGAACACTGACTCGTAGTACCATAAAGCATGAAGGTCAAAACATTTCTTTTCAAAAGGCAGTCATGGCTTCAACTTTGTATCTCATGGTACAGGTATTTTAGGATCACTTTTAGGCACACAAAGTTTGACACACACATACCACCCCCTCCCCACCCCCTCCCTTCAGGTATCATTTTCTCTTACTGCATTTCTCTCCGTGCCCAGGCATATTAGGAAAAGGTTATAAACACTTAGTGAACACAACAGGTTCTACTGCTGGGGGAAGATTTAACCATTTGCTTAACTGCACAATGAAGCCCACAGATGATACTGAGGAGAAACTACATTCCAGCATTTCCTGCTGAAAACACTGAACAGCAGCTGATAAAAGCATTTTATCAAAGCAGCACATTCAGCGTTCTCATTAACAAGAGAATTTCTATGCAAGACAGTGCCATCCAATGCAGGACTATATCTAGAAACTCACTAAGAGGTCACGTGGGGGGTGGTAGATCTGCAGAGGCTTTGATCAAGCAAAGCACAGTCCAGCAGTCACATTTGTACTAGAAGAAAACAGTATCCATGCTAAGACATTGTTCTTGCTCTGGGTAAGTTCTGCTGCTTGGCATCATCAGCTTCGTATCACACACTAGGTAACAGTCCCTGACTCTACTCCAGACTCACTCCTTCAACCAAAAGTCATTTAAATCCCCTGTATGAACAAAAGTCAGAGTCAAACTGACCCACACTTACCCACGAGCTAACGACATCAAGCACCAATGCTAAGTAAAAGCTACTTAGCACAGGACCCAGCTCAGGAAGACAAAAATAAATCCAAATGCCAAAACAATCTTCAGAAAATTCTTCCTGTGCTCCAAAGCGGAAGAGCCACTACAAATGAACTGATTCTGGAAAGTCACTCTATGGAAACCTAATAATCATAGACTGTCACAACACGGGCACAAGGAAAGGGCATGAAGCTCAACGTAAGGGGAGACTTGGCTTCCAAATCAAGTCCCTCACAAGGACTTACATAAATAATTTGCTATGGAAAATTTTAGCTAAAGAAAAAGAAATAAATCAAGAAACATGGTCATACAGATACTTGGTATATAGAGAATAATGGTTCTCTCTTGCTCAGTATAGTAAAGTCTAGGACAGCATTTACTCACAACGGAATCTTCCACATAATCCTGGAAGACCCCTTGTCTGGAGATAGGAATTTCCTTTGGAAACAGAAAGTATTCCTGCTTCAGGACATGCATTTGCACGTGCGACTGAGACATGAATACAAAGTTTGCTAATAAACTAAAAAGAACAAAATAACTGTTGGGGTTTTTTTTGTGAAACTCAAAACTCAAAGCCAAATCAAGGATCTTCTACTGGCTTCTGCATAAGGCCTTGTGGATAACCTGGGAAAAGTATTTCTGACAAGATGCAAGTTTCTGACATGGTCTGTCAAAATTTCAACTTTTAAAAGCTACAAATAAAAGTAATACCGACTTCATTGGTTTCCTGTAATAATTGGTCAATTCAACAGCAAACAATTTGCCACCAAGACAGTGGGAAACAAGAAAAAAATTCAGTCCTAATCTTCAACTTTATAAACTTTTGAAGGGCTATTCTCTAGGACACGAATACTTGTGGAACTTTAGTTGCAGAATTGCTCCTAATACCTTGTCAACAGCAAAATCCTGGGCTCTGTGAATTCACTGTAATTTCAGGAATGGGACAGCAAAAGATGTGGGCAGACAAACACCTGCACCTAGAGCTGGGAATGGTTCTTCAGTAGGGAAGTAGGAGCCAGGTTCCTTGGATAACTAGTTTCAGCAAAAAATAAGACCATCAAGTATTCATTCAGACAACTGTAATTACAGATCTCAACAACAGGAACCCGACCCATCTCGTAAATTCCGACTCACTCAGTTGGCAAGTGTGCAGGGGATCTCCCCTAAACGATGTTCAAGGGATTAGTATGGCTTGGCATGACGTGAATTTTCTCTGCAGCACTGCAATTTCCCTCCCACCACACCTATTCTACATTCAGCGTAGTTTTCTGTCCCAAGTGTTACGTATCGCTCAGGTCTCAGGACACTGATGAACATGGCACGTGGTCTGACAGAAAATGTGTGCAAGGGCTGCAGCAGGATCAAGCAAGAAGACTGATGAATCACAGCATTGTGCCCTACTCCCTGCTTTTTATCCCCCATAAATGAAATCCCGGAGTTAGCAAAATTCATCCACCAACTGTTTATCAGTTCTCATGCCCTGAGGATTGAATCTCCTACAGCTGAGAGGTAAGGGCTCCTGAAATTCTCAAGTATGCCCACAGACTATTTTGAGACAGACCTTCCCCAGTCATCTGCTAGAACAAAAGAATTTGTCTGCAGTAGCAGAACCAGGATGACATGGAGTTCAACCTCTAAATGGCAAAGCAAGTACCCTTGCCATGGAACTGCGTGGGACTCGCCTCACTCTGATGCTCCCACAGAAATCAAAGGGAGCACCAGAACATGAAATAAAATTCAAGCAGCTTCAGAAAGAGCCAAAAATCTTACAGACGCCAAACTTTCCTTCTCAACAATTAACGCTTACAGATATCTGTATCTACTCCCTCATACAGTGTGCATGGTAACAGCACATTTTCTTCATTACTCAGTTTTTCAATTATCTCCCTTCACCTTCCAGAAGAAAATAAAATAAAACCCAATCTCTTCATCCTCCAGTACGAGTAATGGGAATCTAGCATTTTCCTCCCATGAGCTAGTCCTTCGTGTTCAAAAGCACCCAGCATACATCATTTCAGTCACCTTCTCAGAGGGGATGGACATGACAGGTATGGTCCATGAATACGACTCATGGTGGGCACTTCTTAACAACACACAGCTGCAGAAGGATACCCAGAGCAAGATAAGACATTTTTGGGAGCCACCCACCCCTGTGGAACTCCAGTGTCTAGTATTTTTCCAGCTTCTGTGCAATGGATGTCTCTAACCCTAGTCAGTTCTTCCAGCAAAGATTCTCAACTAGGGTTATACAGTGGGAATTCCAAAGCAACTGGCTATGTACAGACATATCAGCATTCCCTCCAACAGAGGGATGAAAAGGAGAAAATTCCCGAGGATCCGTATCCTCTACTCCGCTTTCTGAATCCCAGCCTCCCCCTTGCCTTGGAATGAGCTCTACAAAGCAGTATCTGTTATGTACAAGAATCTCAGCTCCCTTCCTTTGGAGAGTTTCCCCTCAAACGCGAAAATCCCGGGACAGAGGCAGGTGCTGGGGAGGGGGAGGTCGCCTTAGGATGACTCGCCAGAAGCAAGAGAGCCAGCAGCTTTCTTCTTGGGCCGGGCTTTTACACTCCTTACTGGAAGCTGGGGAGAAAGAAGAAGAGGCATCTTAGACCAGTTTACTTTAACATCTAAATGTCTGACAGGAAGACGAAAGAATGAGGAGTGAAAATAGGACAAAACAACTACAACAAGACGACCCTGTTCATGCCTTCCGTTGTCTCAAAAGGCTATTTCAAACATTCTTTTTTTTCCTTGGTTATTAAACAAATCCCTCAACACATCCATCGAATAGCAACCAGGAGAAGACATTCTAAAACAGGACAAGTACAGTAATAAAATCCAAGTTGTCTCAACAGAAGGTGGGACACAGCGATACTTCTAACCAGTAACATTCACGTAACATTTCACTGCTACAACTTTTCTGCTTCTTGACTTCCATCACCAATGCAGTTCTCTGAAAGCTGTGGAAATATCCTGAGCTACCTTGCAGTGCTTTACTCCTGTGTCTGTCATTCTGGATACTGGCTAGGAGAGAACATTTTTTCATCTATGATGCATTCAGCCCTGACAGGCAAGCTCAGAGGTCTCAGTCAAAGGCCTCCTACAAATCCTGCATCTGAATCAAAGATCCAAGAGTCTGAGCAATAAAAACCAATATGCCTGCAAAGGGCTTTATCAGTATTATGTCTGTATTCGCAATAAACAGCAAAAAAGAGTTGGTTTTGTCTTCTCACAGTTTCACTTCAAAAATTCCTCACTAGGAAGCTTGGAAACCAAATTGTGATTCTCTTGTTTCCCTGCTCCTGTCTAATATGCTGGAGAAGAAAGCAGAGGGGTCACCTCAGGAATAAGCCATAGGAACTTGAAAAAGATCCAGGCTAATTTAAAACGCATCTTTAGACAAAGATGTCCATCCTGGGAGATAATCAAAAGCCAGCTGGACCTGGTCCTGGGAACTGGCTCTAGATGGCCTTGCCTCAGCTGTGGGGTTGGACCAGATGAATCCAGAGATCCCCTTCAACCTCAGTCATGCTGTGATTCTGTTACAAGGAGTACTTAAGCACATGCAAAGGTGTCCTGTACACTGCAAAAACCAGGTTAACAGCACGACCTAAAATGATGCTCTAAGCAATTACTTTCCTCCAAATTATTTAATATTTAGCCCGAATAGCTCAACAATGTGAGCCAGTTATATAGCACTTTTTATCTTAGATAAAAATAATAAAATTAGAAGACCAAGTTGAATCAAGCAACTT
Source organism: Oxyruncus cristatus (assembly GCA_013399855.1). NCBI lineage: Eukaryota > Metazoa > Chordata > Aves > Passeriformes > Cotingidae > Oxyruncus > Oxyruncus cristatus. Next base: position 269,088 of record VXAY01006832.1, on the reverse strand, counting down.
AACAAAAAGGGAGAGGCATTTTTATCAGGTGCAAATCAAACCATAAGAAATGTTTGAGGCAAAACCTGGAAAGCAGCACCTCAAAAAGCATATTCTACAAAACACACCAACAGCTTAGAAAAAAAGACTGCTAAGTTTAAATGGCGGTTGGACACAACTGGGGGGGGGGCAGGAGGAGTGGGGCGGGTAGGGAGTGGTGTGATTTCCCCATATCTCATATGTGAAGTCAAGGGAGGCCTGAGAGAGCACAGAACTGCTGCATTTTAGGTTAAGGGAAAGTGGTTGTCCCAGAGATAAATGCCACAGTACCATTACACCATCAGACTGTGATAGGAGTGAGGATATAGTCAACAAAACATGTTAAAAATATTTAATGCTCTACCCTTCAACACAAAACCCCAGTGAAAGAGAAGCTGGGTCCCAGCTTATGACAGAGGCTTCCAGGCATGATAAAAATGCAAAAGCTAAAGACAGTATGGCAAGCAGACAACGAGTCCTCTGATTCAACTAGCAAAGACAGTCCAACAAAATTTATACATACAGCTTTTAAATGTGCTGAGACTATCAAGCTAGAGTCCTCCAACAAGGCTCACAAGTCAATGTCTGTGCTGGAAATAATCTATACAGCAGCTCACCTCAGTTTTTGTCACCTTTTTAGGAGCTTTGAGACTCTGAGTACGTTTAGGAAGTTTGTCTCCTGCATCTTCATCTGATGGGTCTGTTCTAGGATCTGATGGGGTTCCATTAGACCTATGTGCCACACTGCTCTCCTCTCCTGAGGAGTAACAGGAAGCTAAGGAACAAGAGAGAAAGCTTTAGCAAAGCCCAAAACGGCCCATCCTGAAGGACAGCATGAAAGGGAAATGCCAACAATCTTGAAGGATAATCCAAAAGTGCAGAGATGCACAGTAAAGAGAAGGCTCTGTGGGAGACAATCCATCTTCTCCCAGACAATACCAATCTCGTACTCCTTCTGAGACCCAAGGCATGGCAAGTGCAGGGAACCCCTCCTGGCTCACCATATGAGGCCTCATGCAATGCCCAGCAGGGCTCTGTACCTGAGTCCTCGATGGTTTCCAGCAGACTCCCACCAGAGGAATGCAGCTGTGGGTCGCGGCTCCGCATGTGCACGGTGTCCTCGTCCCGGATCAGGGTGAGGTCCTGCATGCTGAAACTTCGAAGCTTCTCAGACAAAACCCCCTGGCCCTAAGGGGACAGAAAAATCAGGGTGAAGGGCTCTTCACCAAGATCATCTCACATGGGATCATTCATTCAGAAGAGGAGGAAAGGTGCCCTATTCCCCTCTAGGGTACTCCGAAAAAAACAGAGAAGGGAAAAGAAAAGTATCCTCCCAACCCCAGCACTGAAGAGGTTAAAGCAAAACCCATTCCACTCCCCCTCCTCTTCTCATAAGTCAAAGGATGGGATTAACTGCAAGGCAAACTGGAGGAAAGGAAAAGCAGACTGGTGCCAAACAAGTAGGAGTATCCCTAACACAGCAGACAAAACGAAACCGTTCAGGAATTCCAGAGTGTTACAGAAGGTGCTGGATTACCTTTGCAGCTGCAGTAACTGCTGCGTTGGCAGCAAGGTTTAACCCTCTCTTGCCAACTCGCATCATGGTTTCATAGCTCTTGTCACAAGCCTGAGTAATGTATTCATCAATCTCCTAGGAAGGCAATGTGGAACACGGCATTTAGCTCCTTGCTATAAACATGATCAAAGTCTCCCCATCAACACCCTTAAAAATGCAAAGCTCAGCTGGACACTTTTTTCCCAGGCTACCACCATCAGCTGTCACTGATCACATAAAATAGGAGTTTCTCTGCTACTTACAGAAAGCTTGTAAATGCAACTTTTAATTACATACATTATTTCCAAAATGGCACAACGGAAACAAAGCAGTCGCTTACACTGACAGTGAAAAAGCAGATGGGCTACAGAACATGCTGCTCCTATCACCATTCAAAAAGCTTAACTACTGACAGTGACTGTAAGAGCTCATGACACTGGGTTAGCCAAACATGCTTGCTAAGCTTTAGGCAAACTACTGGCTGGCTACATTACAATCTCCAGTGAGCTGCAGTGTGCCATCGCTGTCAGAGTCAGAATCATTCTACATCCACTAGTGTCAGCACAAGCATGATTCACACATTTCAGTTCTTATTGGGGCATAACTGAACCAGAAGTCAGTCAGCTCCCAGACAGGTCAGTATCTTCTAACAACAAGCAAGTACCTTCTCCTTATTGGAGAGCGTTGGGTGCACAAACTTCCTGTAGAGGACACTGGAGCCCTTGGTGTAAGGGGAGAGCAGCCAAATCACAAATGCGATTTTCAGCTCGAAATAAAAGGGAAACCTGAGAGAAAGAGGAAAGAAAAAAAAAAAAGGAGGAGAGAGAGAAAGATGGAGAGCTGGAATCAAGGTCAGCACAGAGACAGACGGAGATAACTGGTAGAGAGCAGCATAGGCAGAAAGAGTGCAGGCAAGATAAAGGCTCAGAAACAAGAGAACTGATTAATCAGGTCAGAAAAGCAGAACCCTCTTTAGAATCCTAGGACATACCTTCTTCGAGTCTCATTTAGTCTTTCATCCATAGCCATGAAAACTCCATAAACAGGGCATCTCTCAGCCCTGCAAACACACCAAATTACAATCTGATAGCTACTCTCATCGTTCTGAAGTTTGTTCAGAGAACATCCAGTGGATGTTAATATTACATTAGTTTCCCTTCTCATTTTCCAAAATTTTCAACTACATATCTTAATAATGCCACGTTCCTGCTAGGGCTGATGGCTGTTTCTGAAACTTCCCATAGGTATTCCTCAGATAAGTCACAAGGGACACAGTAAATGAAAAAGAGCAGGCAGGATGTGTTTTATCTCTAACCCTTACCCAAAAAACCCTCTGGGAAGATAAAACAGCAGAGACTGAAACAAGTGAATGCAAATCCTCTGCTGACTCTACCAGTATAAGAAACTTCTGTTTTCAGAGGTTCATTTTAAGTATGTGAACAAGATAAAGCTCTTGTACTTTTTAGATCTTTGCCTGCTTTTCAAAGTTTATGCAGGAAGAAGCAAAACCACTGAGCACTTCTGTAAGGCAAGTGTAGCCATCTCATGATTCTTTAAAAGATGAAACTCTCAATTAATATTGTTTCAGAGATGTACGTAAAGCCCAAACACTGAAGCAATGAAGAAACTGAAGGCATCCTGTTCCAAAGGTTCAGCTGAAGCCCTGTAACAATTATTGGTCATTTTTGGAGGCCTCCATATTGCCAAGCATGACACAGAGGCACTGGAAGGAGCAGGAACCTGCTTCATGCAATCCACTCATGCATGTGATCTGCTCCTCCACACAACAGGCTGTCAAAGCAAAATAAGTCCCTTCCTCCTACCATCTTTTTTTTTTAAAGTGGTCTTTCAGACCACCATTTTTGAAACTTTACCAGTTCACGTTAACAGCTTCTCAAAGATATTTCATGCTATGAATGCATAAAGATCCTCTTACAGATGCTGAGCATTTCCCCTAACTTTGCAAGGATAGGAGATGAAACAGCTAAGGCAGCAGCTACTACCCACAAAATCTACAAACCTGCTGACTCTTCACAGGGATTGAAAACTCCTAAAGGAGAGACAGCTTATTCAGAGCATCCTAAAACTTCTGTGTCCTTAAAAAAAGCCAACAAAACAAAACCAAACCACCACCACGACAACACAAAAAGATCCCAACAAGGAACTCACCAAGAAAGAACAATGTCTGTGAGTGTTTCTGCAGTGGTGAAAAAGGCAAACACAATCCAGTACATCATCCACTTCACCTGCAAAAGAGCAGTCACTCAATAGACATCCATCAGACCCAGGGAAAAAGTGACATGTCTTCTCAGCATAAATGACTCATCAACTCCACACAATAAGATGAATTCAATAAGAAGGAGGAGATACAATCAGTAATGGAGAGGGTCATATCCTAAATGGTACATTATAGTCTGGGAGAACACGTAGGATTAATGTGCTTTAAATAGATAAATGCATATAGATACACTGAAGAAAAACATTATGATGCAACAGTGTCCCAAATGAGCCAGAAAGACTAATCAGTTCACTTTAGGAAGTTAGACTCTTTTATATATCCTGAATATTGCAATAAATATATATACACACACATATGTACCAGTTTAAGTTTCAACTGTAGCCCTATATTCTCCTGATGTTAAGTTTTCCCTTGGGAAAAATAAGAAAAACAACAAACCAAACAAACATATTATTTTGCTCTAACCCATTAATAATTCTTTGCCTTAACCATTACTCCCAGAAATGATACAAGCAATTCTGTCTTTGTAAATAAAGGTTCACTGAGAAAGCTAAAAAGGCAAAGAACATGCCCCATCAACCTTATCTTCTCCTTTAAGGTTTTGAGTACTTATATATAAAAAGTACTTGGTGCTATTATGGCACATCTGCATATGCCTATTGTGTGTCTCCCTCCTTCCTCACACCTTTATTTGGAGCAGTAGTTCTTTCAAAGCATAAAATAATTTCCCCCTAACAAACACCTGTTCTAGTAACGGGTTTCTCCGTTACAGGCAAATTATTCCTGAGGAAGAATCAGCTGAAGTATAAAAACTGCTCTCTTGTAAAGAGAAATTGCCAGTTTTCTATGCTGTTGAGAATTAGAAATAAACGTAAGCAGTGGATAAATGCAGAGGGCACCTTTACTAAAAGCAATTTAACACTCTTAATGCCATCAAGAATGGGAAAGAGGAACTAAACCGAATCAGGGAAATTCCTCATATTAAATCCACACATTAATCCATATATTAAAATTACATGAACAGTCACGTTCATGTAATAACGACATGTTGACAAGCTTTGTTACAGCAAATGATATAAAAGCAGGTATTTCCCCAAACTTGCATGTGTTGGAAAATCTGGTCATTTGTTCTTGAAAGACCCCCCCAAAACTTTCTCAAAAAAATAAAAATCAATGTCTCCAGCCCCTCTAACATAGTGGATGGGTTAGAAGATAGTGGTTAGTAATCCAAATTATTTCCACTTCATTGTGGGGGGTTTTTTTCCCCACAACAGAAAGTGACAAAACTTGTATTGTATGGCTCTCTCCTGCCTTTTTTTTTTCCCTTGTCTCATCAGTTTGGACAGAATTAGGTGTCATTCAGTTGATCTAAAGCAACTCTATGAAATGAATGGTTAATTCTTCAGTGCAGCAACACAAATCAGCTCTTGTATGAAAAAGTGTGTGAATAATGATAAACCAAAGTTTGCAAAAAGGGATCCCAAAGGGTGAGAGATTTCAGAGGAGCTATATACCAGTAAATCTTACTTCAGCATTAGGCAAAATGAAGGCAATATTAATAATAATAAAAGCAATTAGCAGATATAATACATATATATGTTACAAAATAAGGAATATGTTTGGGGTTTTTAAAATAAATTCACAATTGCGTAGCAGAATTCTTAGGTTTCCACAAACTCTCGCTGTAGTGCTTCCCTTACAGGCAGGGTGTGTGGAGTTTCTAAACAGTTTCTAACAGGTCTAAATAAACACTTAAAGAAACGAAATTGTCAAGGATAAAAAGGAAGGGACTCTGGAGGATTAACGGTTGGTTAAAAGAGAGGAAACAAAGGATAAAAATAAACGGCCACTTTTCACAATGAGGGGAGTTACCAGTGGAATCCCACAGGAACCAGTGTTGAGATCTGTGGTGCTCATCTTCATGAAAGATCTGGAAAAGGTTGCGAATAACAAGATGACAAACTGTGCAGGAGATACTTTTCTATCCAAGAGATTAGGTATGAGTTGATTAAAGAATTCAGAAAAGGATCCTGATTGATCTCCAGTTGATATTTCATCTCTAAATGTGATTAAATACAAAGCAATGAACTTACAGCATCTGCTTTTTCTTAGTGAAAACTACTGTGCTTACATAAATTAGCTGATGTCACTCAGGAGGGGTCACTTTGGGCAGCCAGATGAAACCATAAGCTCAGTGCTCGTTAGACTTTTTCACTCTGCTAACAGAATGCTCTGGAGTATTAGATGATGAACTGAGAACAGGAAACATTGCTTTGTTCTGCTTAAATAAACTGCATGTTTGCATCTTTGATACTGGACACAGGACTCTTGCCCTCTGCCTCCTCCTGTTCACCCTATGCTCTACAGCCAAAGACAAAAAGAAATACTGCCCTTAAATAAACTAGAAGGATCCAACTTCTAGGTCTAGAAGTCCCTGAAGGGCAGATGACCAGAAACTAGAAGCGCAGAAAGCACAGGGGAAGGAGGAATCACTAATTTTTTCTTACGACAAACACCTTCCAAAACCGAAGCTTGAACCAGGGTCTTTTTTTTTTTTTTTTTAAGCCACTAAAAAGAGTCAGGTCTCTGCTGCTCAAGCTGATGGTCACTAACTTCAGCTAACTGCACATACACCGTCTCCCCAACCTGCACCAAGAACCTAAATAAATTCAGCAAACGCAAAAGCACAATCCCAATGTGGATCTGACCAAAGCCGAAGATGACACGCATGAAGAAAGAAATCTGAGCTACGAGAAGCCGTTTGACACAGCTGCTCAAGGACTGAGCATGGATTTATATCATGGTGGTGGAGAACACTAAAGTTGCACTGTACTCTGAGGCCACTGAAGGACTGCTGGTGGTAGCTTGGCCTGTGCCAACTCAAGCTTCAGTACCCCACTACAGCACAGATACCCCTGTGGGCCCTTTCTCCACCACCAAACCCCGGCCAACGTTGGTTCTCAAGCACTAAGAGCAAGCAGTTGTACATGGGAACAGCTGGCTTTGAAAATGGGCTGCACAGCATTCAAGTTTTCTGCTGACTTTTCACATGACGAACAGCCTGAACAGACAATGGCCCCTTTTCCCACATTTAACATAAATGTTTTTCCCCCCATCTTTCCGCTTATCTTGAGAAGGAAGAAGCCCTTCAAAGGTAAGTGAGTAAGGCAGATTGCAACACCATCCAAGTGCCTATTTCTGATGTAGTCCTCTCAAGGAGAAATAATTAATATACAAAATAAGTTTTAGCAGTTCAAATACATGCTCTTGAACCAACTCCAGTAGATTCACTGAAACTAGAAACATGAGAAAACTTCCTGCTGCAGCAATCCGGAACTATCTACTTCAGGAAAGCTATACCAATGAATCACGAAACAAAACCCAAAAATGAATGCCATTCTCTTCCACATCAGCCCTAGTGAGGCTTACAACCAAGTGATCAGTTGATATTGTTGTTAAGACAACCTCATGATGCTCGAGTACTTCCTCTCATTTCTGTTTGTGGATGCTTCATCCCTGGAAGCGCTCAAGGCCAGGCTGGACAGGCTTTGGAGCAACCTGGTCTAATGGAAGGTGTCCCTGCCCATGGCAGGGGGCTGGAATAGATGAGCTTTAAGGTCCCTTCCAACCCAAACCATTCTGTGATGCCATGATTTTTCACTATCGGATTAAGAAAGTCTTGGAGCTGCTTAGGGAACATTTACCAAAAGAAAATCGGATCAATACAACATTTACATTCTGCAAAGAATTAAAGCATTTATGTACTTCAACAGCACCTACCCACAAAAGATAAGCACGGTTTTACTGTAAAGAATGCCAGTTGCTTTAAAAAAAATTAGGGTTTGAGGGTTTTTTCCCCCATCAAGTGCTCAATAAAGTTATTTAAAACTCTGAAATCTGAGTCTTGTCTTCAAGTTCATATTCTGTAACTGGAATACAATCATTCTGTTACAGACATTCATGAGCCAGATTAAAATTCCGGGTAAAAAATACACATTTCATGCAACAAATGAGGTGACTGGCAACTGGAAGGAAGGAGGTGAGGAATGTCAGAGAAGACAATAGTAATATGATAGTACTTAATACGTAACCTCAAAGGTAACTATGAAGTCACAAGATCACATGATTATTCATTGAGTTTGTTTCCCATTTCTAATGCTACTACTAATAAACTTCAAAGTTAGAGAGGCAATCATTCTGTTACAGACATTCATGAGCCAGATTAAAATTCCGGGTAAAAAATACACATTTCATGCAACAAATGAGGTGACTGGCAACTGGAAGGAAGGAGGTGAGGAATGTCAGAGAAGACAATAGTAATATGATAGTACTTAATACGTAACCTCAAAGGTAACTATGAAGTCACAAGATCACATGATTATTCATTGAGTTTGTTTCCCATTTCTAATGCTACTACTAATAAACTTCAAAGTTAGAGAGGCTCATCAGATTACTGTGTCTCTAATACCCTAAACACAATTTATCAGTTATCAATGCCTCCCGAACATTCACATTTCAACTTCTCTGCTGAGACCAGTATTAAAACAAAAACCAAAGCCAAACACCTCAGCCAGATGCTGTAGTTTGTAAAGCTGCCCACTATGAGTGAGATTCTCAGCTCAATCGGTATCTCTACTTAAAAAGCTCTGGGCTGAATTTTAAGCCAATGCCCAGGAAAGGTCTAGTCAGTTCCAGAGGGCTGAAGCAGCGGGAGCCAAAACAGGACTATATCCTGCAATATTTATTGCTGACATGTCATTCTGTAAGGAGCAAAGAGAGACTGCTGGATGAAGTCTCAGACTATACCACAAAGCAATACTGACAAATTATATCCTATTCACTCATGTTCCTTCTTCATCACGTTATTCTTTGGTCTAGATGAACAGAAACTCATCCCACCCATAAGACAAATAGCTCTTGTCTCTGCTGGTCAACTTAGAACGCCCCTTCTGCAAGAGGATGACACACCACATCACAAGAAAACTCTTGGTGTTTAAAATACGGTATCGTAACGATGGTGCAGACAGAGAGGGAAAGGATTCCAGAAGGGAAAGAGGATGAAATCTTGACCAACAGAAAACACTGATCACAATCAAAGTTGATAGGAAAGCCACAGACCAAGCAAGATTACTCAGCCCTTTGGAAGAAAACTAAAGTAGCACTGAAAAAGCTGAAAAGGACACAGAGTAAGGATAAAGTTACAGGAAAGAACTTGTCCTGGACTTTCATATGCTTCCAGACTGCAGCGTTTGCCCCGCTTTCCCTTCCTCACTCAGCAGCATCTCCTGAGAAAAAGCAGCCCAGGTTTACGCTTTGGAACCTCCCATTTTAGTGAGCGCCCTTTCCTCGGCAGCTTCTCCAGAGCCGGCCGGGGCCAGGGCTGAGCCGAGCCGAGCCCAGCGGGGCCGGGGCCGAGCCGAGCCCA
>VXAY01006832.1:208102-259419 GCA_013399855.1 Oxyruncus cristatus | reverse complement strand
CAGGAGGAGGCTCTTCCAGGGCAGGTTCCTGCAGCAAGCGCAGCCCCGCCCCGGGTGCTCGGAGGGAGGAGCCGAGCGGCGCAGGGAGAGGCCGCAGCGCCCCGAGCATCCGCCGCTGCGGGGCACGGCCCGGGGGACGCCCGCAGCGCCCGGCAGGGACGGGGCGCTGCTGGAACGGTGGCAGGGGAGAATTAGAGGGAAAATCGCTGACTTGAGATCACGGGCACTTGGCAAGGCAGAGGAGTAACAGGCAGAAGGAGCCATTTTCCGTGGCCTCCTCTAGGGAGGTCGAGGCAGCAGCTGTTAAATGCTGCCAGCAGAGGAGTTAAGGGTAAAAGCGTTTTAGAGCCCCACGGCTCCCAGTGTCACCCAGAACCTGATGCAAACCAAAACCTGACTTGCCGACACTGAGGTTTGCGTTATCAAACCAGAAGGATGAAGGCTGGTACTTGTAGTCCCCAGGGTAATTCAGTGTTGCCAGATGCTCTTCCTCGAAATTTCAATTGAGATGCCGAGGATTACTTAAGCTTGAACAGTGTATGTATGTGTGGGGAATATCCTTCGTGCAGGGTGGGAATGTGTATGGTTAAGCATACTGGAGTCCCAGAAATTGTTGTATTTTAACAGCTCACCGAGGAATACTGTCAGGAGAATCCTCTTCCTCAGTCAGTGCCAGAGTTCATTACTGGGCCCCCGGGAGCCTGTATGAGCATTACAGTCAAGGATTGATTAGGCTCAGTGCATAGATCTGTGAATTACACTGAAATGACCATTACATAAGCAGCGTTTTAATTTAAAAAGGAAAAAAAAAATGCTAGAAATTTACTGTTTCTTCAGCTTACCAAAAAAAAAATAAAACAACCCAACCCTGAAGCAAGGCGCTATGGCAAAGTCTCATTACTTGCCAAATAGCCTTTATGAAAAGGAATGAGACCAAAGAGCAATAACAAAGAGCTCGTAGGGAAGGATTTTTTCATGAATGCATGAACTTTAGTATAATGAGCAATGATGACAAACACAAAACATCAGCAACCTTCCATTACACACAAGTGTTGTGAGCACAAATGTCTCTACAGGCAGTGACAAAGAACATTTTGTCAGTTTCTGCTTTTGGATATGAATGGGCCACAAAATGATTGCGTAAGTGGCTGCACAATTCACACCACTCCGGGAATAACTGACCTACTAATAGGATAAAAGGAATCTGCTTTCAGACATCCAAGTTACACCAACACGCAAAACCTTCAACAAAATAATGATGTTTTTAACTGCAGCAGTTTCATCTCAGTGACCAGCATGGCAACAGCTCCAGGACTTGAATAAGGTGTTCATTGGGTGAGTGCAAAACAGAAGAGAGAACATGCAGAGATCTGGTGAGTACAACGTGTGAACAGTGTGGGAGCACTAAGTAACTGCAGCACGGGTAAGCGGCACCTAAATAAAACGTCCCTTAGTGTTTTAATGTGCCAAGGAGCAACATGAAAATTTACAGTGCATTAGACATAAATGGTGATAAGAACAACCACCTCAACATCAGCAGAGCGGGTGGTCTTGCAAATGTTGTAGGTGGTAGCTCACTGTTAAGTAGCTTTAGAACAAGTTCAGGAAAAGTATTTTAAGCTAGGAATTTACATTTAGCAAAAAGTAGCTCAGTTTCTTTCCACATCATAGACAAGAAATTAATCCATCACCTTACCTTTTCACACAAGGAGAAACTACTGGTTTTGAGGGGCTATTTTTGGAACAAAAGTCAGCTGCAAGTTCAATGAAAATAGAATTATTTATTAGTAGTATTTTTAATAATTTATTAGTAATACTCTATAATGCTGTGTAATTAAGATCTTCAGGAAAGCAATTTATCAATTGTTTTTAAATTAAGACATTTCTTTCAAACAGTGTATGTTCTTTTAGCAGATATGCTACTGCCAGAATAACTCATGATGAATTTGTGTCCTACAAATGATCCAGACAGATGACCAAATATCAATCCGTTACGGCCAAACAATGAGGGAAAACCCCCCTCCTGATTGTACATCTTAAGTCAATTTTCTAATCACTTTGGCTGGGGACTGTTGTATAACTGTATATGAAATATCTCAGAAGTAGTTTGCGGTGGGTATTGGAAGGCAAGTGCTTATACTGACCCTTCCTGCAAATCCTGGTAAGAGAGAATTGTAACACATGCCCATGAAAATGTGACAGGCCCCAGATGAGCTGTCACTACTCAGGGAAGACAGTACAGTCATGTCTGCTGGAAATCTTAATGCTTAGTGTTATTAAGAAATGCAGCAACTGTATTGGAAATTGCTGATGCTACTGCATTACACATTGCCAAGGCTCTGCCTTTTTGGTCTTTATCCAATTTTAATGCTGATACACACACACACACAAATGAGGGAAACAGCTATAATTACTCTGCACGCACAGAGTACAACAGAATTGCACAAGAAATTCTACACAACACAGTATGGTGGGGTTGAATGGTTCATGGGTCTGGAATAACCCATTTTACCTCCAGCAGACTGAATTAGCCCATAGTCAGAGGCAGCAAAAGCCTGTGAGTGGATTTTGCAGCCAGCAACCAACCTGAGAAGCTGCCAGCAATGCCACAAGTCAGTGACCAGAACTGCTGCTGCCATCACAACCTCCAAGGTCAGAAGCCAGGGAACCTTTACCTCCCGGTCCATATCTCCAGTGGAGAGGGCAGCTCTGGACCCCAACCTGTTGGGAAGGTACTGAGAGGTGGGGAGCACAGCACAAGAGATGTTTTTTTATGACCAGACAGATCCTCTACCCAAACCACCTCCCAAGAACCAAGGATCTGCAAGGCAGCTGGGTGTGCTCCCAGCAGGTACTTGGGATGCCAGGCTAAACCACCCGAGCCTTCTGGTCAGACACAGGGCACGGAATCAGCAGGCAGCTCACACTGCCAGGGGCTGCGGCTGAGAAAACCTCAAAGCAGGAAGATCAGTGCACAAATATGAACGAAACTGCCCAGGCTGTTACAGTAAATGACTTTTATTTTTTAAAAAATGAAATAACCGTGAACATTATTAACAGGCCTGCAAGTGGCACTACAGTACAGCTGGAGATAAGGTCGATACATTTCCCCATGTACCCAGACAATGAAATCCATTGCATCAATGCTGACATTAGTAAATTCTGAATACAGTTCTATCAAGCAGGAACATTTTACTTAAAATAGTTCTGGACAAAGTTGACACTGAAAGTTAACTTTTCCTTCACTTTGGAAAGGATAGATGTTTTCAGCTAGCACTGGTATTGGGTGAACTATTGCCTGCAGTCACCAGTGCAGGGAGAGATGTACAACATCTCCACATGAGAACAGAGTTTATACTCCTTTTTTACTTCTCATTCTGAGGAAGCAGGGTGGCATAGAGAGAGGGGGGGAAGATAGGTGAGGTAATATGGGCAAGGGAGGTGGGATGTCAATTTCTATTCAATTCTCCTTTGGCTGTTTTTGTGCTATTTTGGACTGTTTTCTAAAAATCACTTCTTGATTTTATTGAAAGGAAGACTAAATGTAATGCGCCTTTCCTTGAAAATCCAGGAACAATTGTGGTACTTCAAAAATACTAAAAATATCTACTTTCATGAAATATTAACTGTTTCACTACAAACCTATTTTTTCACTAAATACACAATTCTCTTATCTCTGGAGTCTCCCAGGGGGAAAAAAAAGTGGGTTCTCCCTTTAGTTCTGCAACTCTACAGTGTATAGAGAAACGGCTACAAGAAGGGGAGTGCAGAGAATAGCTTTATCCTTTTCCTTGGCCTGTATCTCACATGGGAAGTTTGCTTGAATTTCTGCAGCTGGGCTGCTGTTGGTCACACTCTTTCAGCAGCTAAACTAAGTCTGCAGCAGGACAACCCACCTCCAGCACGTTCCGTCTAACTTTGTGGAGACTAACTAGGCATGAGGGAAAAAAACATCCACACTCTTTATACCATTTCTAATCATAATATGCAGGGACACCCAAGTGGTTTCCACGTTCTTCCAATTTGCAAAAGGCCACAGGAAAGGGACATGGCACCTTTTAGAATCCGGAATTCTGCATGTTAACAGTGCGACCTTCCATCAGACCTTCAGTGTTGAGGCAGCGTAGGAAACAGTGGCTGAAGAGTGTGTGTAATACTGACCACACCAGCTCTCAGTGAGAAGCCTCTGCTCCTGCAGAGGCAGTCGTGTGCAGTCCCCGTAGATACCGTGAGCAAAAGGCTTACTTTGACAGGGCATTTGGAATTAGCAATTCCTACGATCTAGCTAGTTTGGACTCATGAGCTTTCAGTGTGCCAACAGCATCTTTCACTGCATGGTAGATAATGTTCTTCACCTGCAACAGGAGAAAAAAACCAGATCAACTTCTCCAGACTTAACAAGGAGAGTCTTACATACCTATGCAATCAACTTTGACAGCTGAATTTGTAATAGTTGGCAACTATACATGAAGTATACGCTCTTCCTGTTTCAGGATATCAACGGCACAAATTTTATCTGTCACAGATGACAAGTATTTTCTGATTTATGAACCCATTTTCTGGTCACCTGGCAACATACATTTACTCATGTTATTTTAAGATTAATTCTCTCTTTTGAGAGAGCTAAGAGGAAGTGCACTATGACGTGATGTTCTTGAGTTAATTTTGAAAAAGTCCGTGTGACCCAAGTCACTTACAGATTCACATGAATCAAACCTAAGAGGTGAAAGAAAATCGTTTGGTTTAATCCTATGAAAAATAAGATGATGCAACGAATCATCCTCTTGTCTTCATATGAAGGTTATAAATTCTTCTAATCTGTGAATCTTCCAGAAAGGCAAGTGAGATCAGAGATGAGAAATCCAGCAGTACTCACAGCAGTCTGTTTCACAGGTTCAACAATCAAAGCTCAGTCCTATTTCTGATGCTTTCTATTTGAATTTTGTTTCTAGGTATTGAACAGAAGATTCACCTCTAAGTGAGCAGCTCAGTTGCACTTGATCAACTGCCAAGTACCATCACTTCTTCCTGATATGCACATGAGCCCAGTTTTTTGTATCATTCATGTCAGTTATTGTTTCGTGTATTTTTTAATAAAAATATAGACAGAGGTTTATATAAAAATATACATGAAAAATGACAAAGAAAAATAGTAAAGTCTGAGACAAATACAACTGGTATTCTTGTTCACGGGAACACTGACCTTGCCCTTTGGGGTTTTTTGGGTGTGGGGTTTTTTTTGTTTGTTTGTTTGGTCTTTTGGGTTTTGTTTGTTTTGGGTTTTTTTAATAATATGCATTATTAATTTTCAACCTCTTAATTTACAGTGGTTCCACGTCTGTATCATTACAGCTGAAGAGGTGCAGTGTTAGAAGCTGGAACGAGAGTTGATCCTGTATCTGCTTTCCTTTAAAATCCCATGAAAATCCATATAGAAATTTGCAGCAATGTTTCACTGAACTGGTCTGAGAGAATTAACACGGTAAGTTCTGACATCCCTGGGTGACACACTGGAGTGCTCACTTTTTGCAAGGACAGCCATCCTGCAGATCTCCACCCTGCTTCGTTTTACATGCGTGTGATTACTGATACACAAAAAGTGCTGACAAAAAAACTTGCCAACTGAGCAGATACTAATGCTTCAGAAGCAGCAGGAAAAATCCAAAAAGGCCTCCTACAGTCTTCTCTCTGCAGAACTTACTGTCTTATACACAATGTTCTGTGCATAGTTATTAGTTTAAGCAGTCACAACTTCTTCAAACCAAAAGACATTTAATTTTAGGACTAACTTAAGTTGGGTAAGACCTTTAAGATCATTGAATCCAACCACAAATTTAACACTGCCAGTTCTACCACTAAACTATCCCTGATTTAAATAAGCAAGCCTTCACTTTCAGAGCCATTTTCCTTTAGGCAATAAAGAAACAAATACAAGTGTACTTGGGCAAATAAACACCTCTCTTCAAAACAAAGCACTGCTCTTTCCTTTGTAATAGTGGTTTTTCATTTCTGCTATGCTTTGCTGTCATTAGGATTCAGTCATTTAAAAACTTATTAATACCAACACATCCATTAGTCCAGTGGGAGGAAGTTCTCTGGAAATCCAGATCTCTAATACTAATTTTTATTTGAATAATACTATAGATGTAAGTATTTAAAAATTAATTGATGTACCTATCAAATAAGAACCTCTAAATCTGCGGAAAGTTATTACCCTTTCCTTAAATCACGAGCCACATATTTCTAATACTGAACAAAGCTGGCAAAATGCAGCCTATATTTAGTGACATAAAATGGTTACCTGCAGTTTATCCTCATGGTTTGTATGAGTATTAGACAGGTGCCTGAACTCCTGGGTCAGACGGAAGCAGTGCTTCACGTGTTCTGGAGATACAAAATCTTCTGCCACTTTAATGCAGCTGTACAAATTATGGACCTAAAAACCCATACGAAATGACTGACACATCAAGACTGAACAAACCACACAAAACCACAAAAACCCCAACAACCCTCCATATATTTAGGTTCTTTCACATTTACTTATCAGAAACAGGAACTGACAGAATTGTGCCTAATAGAAAACCCATAACAAAATACATGACATCTAACAGGTTCCCTGCTCTCCCATACACATTAGTGTTCCCTAAAGCAAGTTCTCTTACCTTTCTCCAGGCTTTTACTGAATTTTGTTTCCCTGGTTGAAGTTCCACTACACAGAGATGTTTTCCCACCATTCACCCCAGCCTCCCCCGCCTTCCTTAATTTTATCACAGTAACGTACACATCATTCAGATATTCACATAATGTTTACTAATACAATTACTAAGATCCAATCCAAATAGTTCCTGTAAGAACTGCATATTTCGAAAAAGGAACCTAAGTGAGCAATATTAATTAACAGTTATTTTGAAGCTGCAGTTCTGTTGTGCCTCTAATTCAATCCCGTGTGTCAATTCGGCCCAGAGGTGCCCTCCTTACCTGGTGGGGAGCACCTGCAGGAATGAACACGGCATCGCCAAGGAACTGCACAATCGCCCAGCCTTGCACTCCATACTCATCGTACAGGCGCTTCCGTAAGGTCTGGTCCAAGTACCAACTTTGGTCATGAATGGGGTCATGATCTGGAGGATTTTCTTGACCTTGTTCTTCTCCAACCTAGGGCCAAGATATGGGGGGGGGGGGAACCATGACACAGCACCTTGATATTGCTGGCTCACAAAATGGTCTGTACCAAAAAACATAACAAAACTATTTCAAGGTAGAACATTATTTTCATTGAGGTCATTTAGGTCTTAAATAGCGACATGTGCATTAGTATGAAGATTCCAGACCAGGCTGAAAACCTGGGAACACAGCAACTACTGATGCCCTATTCCTATATCCTACTGATATAGGAATACCTATGCATTCCACGTTGATAGCAATTGGTATCACTCAGCTGCTATAAGCAAGCCTTGTCAAGTTATCCTGCAGGNGTCTGTACCAAAAAACATAACAAACGAACTATTTCAAGGTAGAACATTATTTTCATTGAGGTCATTTAGGTCTTAAATAGCGACATGTGCATTAGTATGAAGATTCCAGACCAGGCTGAAAACCTGGGAACACAGCAACTACTGATGCCCTATTCCTATATCCTACTGATATAGGAATACCTATGCATTCCACGTTGATAGCAATTGGTATCACTCAGCTGCTATAAGCAAGCCTTGTCAAGTTATCCTGCAGGCTCAAAAGCCTTCTTTGTAAGCAACATACCTTCCGGAGAAGTTCCCGGATCTTTTCAGCATCCTTGGCAGCGTAGATGTGCCACAATGCTCCAGGCTTCTCTCTTCCTTCATGGATTCGCTGCTTTGTTACATCGTCGGCGTCTCCCTCGTCGATTGTTTTCAGAACCTCTGGAAGGGGAATCCAGGTGAAAGCAAGAGGATTACAAAGCTGCTCATTGCTGACACACAGAATATACAGGAGTGTTTTGAGCTACTAAATCCAGTCACACTGCAACTGCTGCGTCACACAGTGACCCTTCTGAGCACATCAAGCTTCATCTTAACAAAACTCAGGGAATGTGTAAATTGAGAGCGAATCACAAAGCTCAGTCACGAATTCAAACTGAGGTACAACTAATCACATACAAGGAGAAGGAGTAACTTATTATCCTTTCTCCTCCTTTCTTCAGGAATGCACCTAATTTCCAGCAAAACTCTGCTGCTTCCACCGTTGGAAACTAATGAAGCATTACAGCCCTTCTAATTTGTGCTGCAAATGTAGCAAACTGCCTTGAATACTTGGATTATATATCATGACAAGCTTAAACAATAAAAGAGAGTCTTCTTTCTCTCACACACACAACTGATTTTTAATGTACAGAAAACAGCTTTCCTTAAGAATTACCATCATCATGGGTTCCTTCCCCAATGGGAATCCCAACATACACCATGACATTAACAGCATCAGACACATCCAAGTGCAGGTTTGTGGTACCAACTCGTCTGTCTTCTGCAGTAATTAAACCTGTAATAGAGTATAAAATAAAATCAAATTCTATGATTAACCTCTTATAGAAATAACCTTTGGTGTACAGACTCCTTCACTCAACTTACATGTCTAGTAATGCATAAACCAAAACCCTGAACACCATTAAATACTGAATAAGCTCAATTTGTCTAAGCTGCAACCCCCTTTTTTAATCTTTTATTTCTGATGCCATACTGCTAAAAAAAAATCCTAAAAAAATCCCTATATCTCTTTCTCAGAACTGCAATATGTTGGTTTACAGCTTAAGTCTAATCCACATTTGGTTACTGAGCTAAAACATTTTTTAAATGATCAAATAATGAAAAATCTTCCATGTCCTTGGGTGAGTTGTTACTGTAGGTGTATCAGTATCTGGAATGCACAGCCTAAGAAAACACTGCACCCCTGACTCACCAATATTCAAAGAGAACTACAGAACCTACGTTAGGTAGGTTTGCTTCCACACACTTGCTTTGAAAGATGACTGCAACTTTTTCCTTATCAGCATTGCTTGACATTTTTCAGTATATACAAAAAAACCAATTACTTTAAATGTCATTTATCTTACTCTAAACCTGCAAAAGTATGTATTTTCAAATCAATCAGTTACATTTGTTTTAAATTAAAAGTCTACAAAGCCTGCTTTTGACCTGAAAGTCAGTACATTCAGGAACTAAAATAATCCAAGTTGCTATGACATGCATTAATTGTTCATGTATCCTCCACACTGCTATATTACAATCATTTAAAAGTTTAATGCTTCACAGTCCCATGCAGGCTATGTGTTCAGATAAAGGTTTCCTCTATTTGTATGCTATTTATCTGCTATATAATTAATCTTAAGAGGACAAAACTATCCAATTCAGGTAGCTGAACGTGGGGACAGTTTTGTTTGGCATGTTGTCTGTGGTCTGTGCTATTAGACGAAGATTAAGAACATTACAACCCTGGCTGGAGACATGAATGCACAGGTCAAAGTGCCCACAAGATGGGTAATTTTCCTCTTAAATGTATCAACTGGTCTCAGAAAGATACTAACTATTCCTTGAACCCTCAGTTGGTATTATGCTTGTTCTGTGTATTCATAAATGTTTGCAAACTTAACTTGCCATATGTACATCTCCTGGATGTACAAGGCAGAGTGGGGCACATCTGACAGACAAGAGGACTAACGTAAGAACAGACTGCAGGACTACATGAAAAGAAAATGACAGCAGGCTCTAGGATAAATACTGAGTTTTGACTAATGCCACAGCCTTGTATTTGACATAAGTAAAATAAAGCATCACAAAACCCAACATCTGCAGAACTGTACTCACATACCGTAGGCATTGTACATTTTGGGACCCAAGTCAGGACGGACAAAGTAGCTCGGCAGCCTAGAAGCCAAATTCAGTCTGCCATCTCTCTTGGTATATTCAGGAAGAGGAAGATTTTCCATCAAGTCCTCAAACCTGGAGAGCAAAGAGAGACAAAGGCAGGTTTTCCCCTGTAGCACCTACAGCAGAGTCCTGACAATGATCCTAAGGGCAACTTACCTCGTGGGCATCATATCCCTGAAGTCCTCCCCTGGAGGCCAATCCTTTAACTTTAGTACCATTGGCTGCCCATCCTCTGACCTGAGCCGTTCTGCAAGAAACAAATCAAGATTTCTTCACGTGGTATCTTTTTACCACAGCCCATTACCTCGTTTAATCTGTCGGCCTTTTTGTATCCTCCACAATGCAGAGTAAAATGGATCCTCGTTTTATTTTGGGCTTCCAAGCATTATTGTAGTATGACCAAACAACAGTTTAACGATTATATACATATATCATTACCTACAGCAGAAGTTTGACAGATTTGGCAGAGCTGCTAAGTTCTAGAATACTTATTCAACTTCAAAAACAAGCCTT
This sequence comes from Oxyruncus cristatus, assembly GCA_013399855.1. Lineage (NCBI taxonomy): Eukaryota > Metazoa > Chordata > Aves > Passeriformes > Cotingidae > Oxyruncus > Oxyruncus cristatus. The sequence goes on along the minus strand of VXAY01006832.1, from coordinate 249,007 downwards.
TTCAAAGCATTCTTCCTTACTTCTTTTACCAAAGTCTAAGGGGGTTCTATCTTTAATTTCAAGAGGAGTAGTACTTATATAAAATTAAAGTTATTGGTTCATGCTCTGAAATCATCCCTCAGTGTGAAGCAAGAAACAATGGTACACCACACTCAAGAAAGCTAAAGGGCAAGTGGTCACAGAGGAAGGCAGGCTGGAGGTTTTTTTAATTCTTCTTTGCTGGAGGCACTCAAATTAGCAGGGTGCCAAAACCAAACATTTGCTCTTCACTTTGAGAGTTTTACCCTGACTGGTAAAAGAGAAAGCTGGCAGCACAGAAAGATGGCCTTACATGTGCAACAGTGATGTGTGCTAGGACAGCACTGACCATATCAACTGCTGCTTTGCCTCAGATCCTGCAAGGGCTAAGGGAGTGTGTCTGGAAGTGCCAAAGGAGCAGCCAGAATCAGTGTAACATTTAGAGAGAAACAAAGGTCGCTCTTCCACCAGATTTTTCACAACTCCACATGAAGCCATCAGTTGGAAAACAGGGTGTGCAGCAGTGTAAACACCTTCACATCCCCCTGTCCCCAGAAAGTAACAACCTTCAGTGCTTCCTACCTTCCCAAGGATTGGCAGCCAAACAAAAAGCAACCGATCTTACCCAGATCTAGCAGAGCTGCTGACAGCTGAGAAAGCAGATCTAAGAAATTAGGAGTTGGAGACCTGTGAATCATATCTGTATTACATATCAACAGGCTACAGAAGACAGCCTTCGTTTGCAATATAAAAAATAATTTTACTGAAATTAGAAGGAATAAAGAACTGCAGATATGTAAACCAAAGTGACTGATTTAAAGATAAATTTTGATGAACTACAGATTTTAGAGAGGCAAGCGAACTGAAAAGTTCAAGGACTTGAATTTAATGTTTTACAACTTCCCATATTCAAGATTTCGAACTCATCAAGGATATTTGTTCTAAAACAGAAGCAGCTTGTAGGAAGGCTATTCCTAAAGGACATACCTGGATGAAAACATACAGATCTGACAAATTACACTAAACTGGACAAAGCCCAGAAAACATCTGATAAGCAAAGAAAAGCAGGTCTAAGAAGGATCAAAACAAAAAAGTCAGACCTTCCAAAAGTCCAATTTGAACTCAAAAGTATTAAAAGAAACAGCACAAGGTTAAAATTAATTAGAATAAAGTGTCATATAGAATAATCTCAGTAACACCTCCAAAGTCAGTGGCTGTTCTACATCTCTTCAGTAGCTTAAATCGAGGGTGGGGCAGCCACATATTTTGGAAATCTAAAATTCATGTAATGCAGAGAAGTCAAGAGTCATTATATAATTTGCAAACAGTTTTCATGTCAGTTACCGTGTGAAATCTCTGGACTAGTAGCAAATAATACTCCTCTACTCCTCAATTAGGGATTGCATACGGCTGAAAAACACTACGTAAAATGCATTTAAAAGGAACCAACAAGAAGTGATAAGGTTTTCCAACCTAGATCACTTATATTTCTCACATAAAGTATAGTAAAGGTCTAAAAGAAAGGTAGAAGCTGATTTTGCTGAAAGGAGCATATCTGTCTGGAGACGAACTACAAATAACATTCCTCAAAAACTTGATCCATACAAATTTACTATTTTCAAGAGTGACCCCATCACAAAAATGAAGAGTTCATGAAGTTCCTCAATTACCACCAATACACAAAAGACCACACCATTTTATCCTTCTAGACCATTTATTTCTGATTAATAACAGAAATGGTACGAAATTTAACAGTACAAAATACAATACTCTGTACTTGGAACCATATAAAAAACAAGTCAAAAGCTGGAAGCTCTTTAAATGGAAAATGACTAGGGAAGGGAATATTTTTAGTCTGCAAATCTCTCATTTCATTGACTGCTGAACGAACATTCCATTAAGTCATCCAACAGTTCACCATTTCTGCTGTTCTCTGCACATAGCAATAAATACAGAAAACATTTTATACACAGCACTAAAATAAGCAACATTGCAATGAACTGTTACAACTTCAACATCTGTCAGATCACTCTGATCTAGGTATATACAACCTAAAATGGAGCACTCTGCTTTTCAGAAGCTCTTTAATCGGCCCAGTTATATCCACAGCAATTTTAAGCGGTTAGTTTCCCCATCCAAACTTGACAGGTGTTGTTAAAGAACTCAAGAATTAAGTAATGTGTTGTCACGTGAGATATCCATAAAGCATGGCTACTCATAATAAATAGAAACTTGTATTTGTAATCACAGATGATCTAGTATAAAAATTATTGGCAATGTCAAGTTTACTTAGCTGATGTATTTCACCAAGTCCAAGTTTTAGTACCAAAAGCCTCAGTCTGTTTTAGCTCTGCAGGTTCCCTTTGGTTTTACAATAAAAGTTGAGGTTGGAAGGAGCATAAGGGTAGACAAATTACTTACTGTCTTAATAACAACATCTGATGATTAATTTCACTCAGAAAAGTTTTTAAAAAAGGAAGTTTCCCATGAAATGGATCATTTTTTGACACACGAAAGTAACACATGGCAACAAAACCATAGTACAGACAGTTCTCTTGGGCAGTCCTGCCCTAATCTTCACCGAAAAGTATATTGTAGAGTGTGATACATCTAAGGAACAATGGTTTCTCTGCATGAGACTGATAGGTATTCGGATTTTTTTTTAGTTATTATTTTTTATTTTTAAAGAAAGTAAGTGGAAAAGGAGGAGTTGAAATGGCAAGACAGACTGCTCAGTTAAACTAGTCAGTCATAAATATTACTTACTAGATATTATCTCAAAGCCATCCCAGAAGTCACGCACTTTCACGTCTGAAATTACGGCACAGTTCCTGCAGTTCACCAAATCTACATCTTGGTCTCCAAATTCCAGGCTGAAAGCTTCTGGTTTCCAAAGCTCTGACTTCAACTTCTTATGGACACCAGATACCAGCACGGGCTGAGAATACAAAGATGAATGCTTACTCCACCATAACCAAATTTCTTACACATGCAGCCAAACTTTCGTAAGAGCTGGGACTCCTGGCTACCACCATTCAAAAGACACCACAAACCTACTTTCATCCATGTCTGGTTTTTGTGCATCAAGCAAATAACCAGAGTCAAAGCAAGCTTTAGTTCCATGTCACATGCAGTTGCCTTAGAGGTGGTGTTGGATTAGACTGGCCAAGGCAAGTGCGTCAGGTCTCCACGGCAAGGTGTTGGCAGCAGGTGGGGGCTCTGTGATGGGGCTGGGACCTGCCCCGTGGACACAGATGGTTCCCCCTGGCTCCAACAGACCCATCACTGGCCAGAGCTGAGCCCACAACTGATGCTGGTGGCACCTCTGTGATAGTGAGAAAGGGTAAAAAGTGCTCCACAGCTGCTGGGGGGTGGGGGGAGATGGGGAAACACACACACACACACACCCACCCACACACACACACACCCCACACACGGACAGCAGGCGGGGGGAGGGAGAGAAACACGTCTGCAAACACCCAGGTCAGAGACAGAGGAGGTGCTTGCAGCCCACCCAAGAGCGTGGTGAGGCAGCTGTGCCCCTGCAGCCTGGGGAGGACCACAGTGGAGCAGAGATCCACCTGCAGCCCATGGAGGACCCTGCACTGCAGCAGGGGGGAGATTCCCTGGAAGAAGCTGCAGTTACAGAGAGCTCCCCCTGGAGCAGGATCTGGCAGGAGCTGTGGAGAGAACCCCAGGCCCAGGCTAATTTTCTGGCAAAAACTGTGCCCACTGGGGACCCACACTGGAGCAGTGCATTCCTGAAGGATGGCAGCCCACGGAGAGGACCATGCCGGAGCAGTTCAAGAAGGATCATAGCCTGTGAGAGGAACTCCACAATGAAGCAGGGGGAAAGTGTGAAGAGAATAGAGCAGCAGAGAGGAAGTGTTATGAACTACCACAACCCCCATTATTTCCCAATACCCCCTGTGTTACTCTGGGGGCCGTGGGGGTGAGGAGGTAGAAGTGTCAGGGATGAGAGAGTAAAGTCGAGCCTTCAGGAAAAAAGTGAAGTTGGGGAGGTGTTTATTGCTTTGTCTTTGTTCACCACCATCCTACTCTATTTTTAACTGGCAATAAATTAAATTACTTTATCACAAGTTGAATCTGTTTTGCCCGTGACACCAATCACTAAGGGATCTATCTCCTTGTCTATCTTGACCCACAAACTTTTTCACCTTATTTTCTCCCCCTGTTCTGTTGAGAAGGGAGAGTGAGAAAGCAGCTGGGTAGAGGGGTCTGGCAGCCAGACAAGATCAATCCACATGTTGAAATACAGTCTATGTAGAATCCCAACACCTGTCCTTTTTTTTAGGCACAAATGCAACTACCACTGGAAACAGCATTTGTAGTAAAGCCTTCTCATGTGAAATTTTCATATTCTGATATGAATTGTTTAACTACTTCACTCATTATTTATGTATAATCACGGATCATCATTAATTCCTTAGGACAAAAACAAGTAGCAGAAAAGAGGTGGTTCTCTTGCAAAAGGGGTTTTAGGATGTTTAGGCTAACCACATTATATATATTCTACACAGAGATTCCAGTGGCCTCTCCCCATAAACACTCAAGGCATTTGCTAAACTGACAATACTTGGAAAAGGTATAGCAGACACTCCTCCCAACAGTGGCCAAGACCTTCTCAGGTCCTTCCATCTCTGAAGAGAGCTACTGGACTTGAGAGAAAAGGAAAAGAGGGTATGAAGTGAACTTGCACACAGACTATTCCCAACTGAAGAGCTCTCTAGCTTTAATAACTGCTACCTATGTTCAAATGACAGTTTCCATGCCTATGCATGTTTGAATTAATCCCAAGCTGTACCCTATACATTAACAATGATATGAAGGTGGATCTTAGATTTATTCACATGAAGAGCTCAGCACAACCCTGAAAAGCACAAATGCCCCCAGATGTAGTATCAGTGCATTAGACAAAGATACCTACAGATACAGATACAGCTACTTTCTAAATGGCTGCTCCCCAGCATGTACTGCTGCAGGATGTTATTCCTCCTGAGGTGCAGGACTTGACACTTTCCCTTGCTAAACATCACCAGATTCTTCTCAGTCCAGTTCTCCAGCCTGTTCAGGACCCTTTGAATAGCAGCATAACCATCTGCTGTGTCAGTCATTCCTCCTAGTTATGTACTGTCTGTAAACTTGCTGAGGGTGTATGAACTCCATCTTATCCAGGTCATTAATGACAATGTTAAATATTAATCACCTCAAAACTGACCCCCCATGGTACCCCACAAGTGACTGCAATCACAACCCTCTTGAGCATGGCATTTCCATCAGTTTTAAATCCATCACACTGCCCACTTACCTAGTCCATACTTCTGTTTGTCTGCAAATATTATGCCAGTGTAAAAAAGCCTTATTGAAGTTAAGCTAAAAACCATCCAGTGCTCTCCCTTCAACCACCAAGCCCAGTCATCTCATCACAGAAGGCTACAAGGCAGGTTTAACATGATTCAACCAGCACTGCTGACCTCCTTTTCTCTTCTCCTGAAGCCCAGGCTTGTGATCATGCTTTTTTTGCTTTGCTCCCTCCTCTCAGAATCTTGACCAGAAAGCCATCACCTGGTAGTGACTGCAGCCAAAGCTGCCCTTAACTCCACATCAACAACCATTTATTCCCTGTGTGGAAGCACGAGGTCCAGCACAGTGCCCTTCCCTAGCTGGCTCCTTGGTCAGCTGTCCACCCCCCTTCCCCTCGCTGGCAGGATCAAGAAAACCACCAGGGCTCCATGGCCTTGCCCACTACTCCCAGAGCCACACAGTCACTCTTGATACTGTCTTGATATTGTGTGTTCCAATATGGGAGGGCAGCAGAGGGCAAATGTCCGAGGGACAGACAAGCTTTTGGCAGCCTTTTCACCATGTCCCAAATGTGAGGCCCTGAGAAGCAGCAAACCTCCCTAAAATGACACAGCGAGTACACTGATTTCAAGATTAAATGTACTCCCTGATCCCAGCAGAAATTATAACACTAGGGCAATGAAAAGGTTTTAAGCATATTCTACCAAGAAACCTAGGGATTGTGTATAAATACACAAGGAGTAAAATAAAAGAACCTTTCACAGGATGAGTGGAAAGCATTGCCAGGTAGATTTTAAGCTGATGGATAAACCAGTTGTCTTCAGCACAGGAAAAGAATGATAGATTTTGATCCCTGCTGTATTCACTTGACCACTTGTAAATAGCAATTAAAAAAAATAACAATCACACTACTAAACTTAGTAGAACCTTCCAGCTATTAATCAGCATATTTCTCATGGAAGAAAGAAAATATTCTCTCTAGCAAAGAACACAGCTAGGGTTGCAAGGTAAAAGGATAGCAGGCTTGCCTGATAGGCATTTCCTGCCAAATCTGCTCTCAGACTACAGGGAGAGAACAAACAAACAAACAAAAGGCTCCAGTACCATCCCAAATTTTCCGTGTCTCGGAAAAGAGAAAGCCTAGCATGAAAATTCAGAAAAGAACAGGTTGCTATGGGATGAGAATTCTGCCTGTTTTCCCAGATAAGCAACAACCATTTTCAGGAGAGTAAAATGCTCTTGAGGAACAGGTTCAGAAAAAATTAGTCTTATGGTCTCTCAGTGAATTCTGTGGTAAGACATATTTATTTCTGACCATTTCTGAGACAAAGGAGTCAAAAAGTGTTGCTCTTTCTGCACAGCACTGAAAGAGTACCACTTATCCAAACATTAAGAGAAAACCATTTTCTCTTTTAACAATTTGGGATGCCATCATAGCCAAGATCTTCATATGCTCAGATCTTGTGTCCAGTGCATTTATTGTGCTGGGAAGGATAGCTAAGAAGTTGGGGTTTTTTTTAAATAACCTTTTCCAGCCCACAAAATAGGAAGAGGAAGATGAATTGGGAATGGTTGAAGCAAAGCAAGGCTTTAAAGGGTTAACCAAAGTATCTTGCTCTAAAAAGACTCACCCTCCTTCATATCTATCCTGCTCAAAGGAGATTTCGTTCTGTTCCGTTCAGTGGACCCAAACCCACAGAAGAATACTAGGAGCATTATACAAAGGGTTTAGGGTAATAAATTAAGGTAAAGTAGGCTAGGGTAGACATCTGAATAAGTAAAACAGGCCTGAAGCCAAGGCTTTCTCCAAGCTTCAGTGACTGGGACAAAGACAATGGAGAGTTCAGAAGTACACCTGAGGAAGAAGAGAAATTCTGAGACCCCCGAGATGAAGTAACAGGATGTACCACCAAATTATTCCCCAAAATGAAGACCACGCTGAAAACTCCGCCCTAACTCCACCTGCTATGAATATTGTAATCTAATAATGCAATAATATGAATATGTATGTAAAGATGTTGTAATCACACTCAAGAACTGTATAAATTACCTGTCTTTACACTGACCACTTCAGAGCTCTTTGTCCAGCACTAGCTGGGGGCTCTCTGATGTCGAAATAAATACCTTACTGTTTAAAGGCATAAAACTTTGTCTCTAAGCAGTCTTGATATGCCTTTTTGGGCTTCATGGTGATGGAATTAATGTTCTTTCACTTTGCTTTTAAAGGTGCAGCTGGGATGTACAGGAGGATGTAAGCCAAGGGAGAACTGTGACTGAGGAGAGTTTCTTTAGAGAGTCTCTCCTTGAAGAAATTCTGTTTAAAGTAGCCTTGTTGAGACAGTGATGCCTGCCTGGGTCACGTCTCTCTCTTGTGCAGGAACAAGGGAGGTTCACTTAGATTCCTTTCCACATTTCAACAGGAAACTCAAGTGAGTGCAACACCCCTGGAGGATCCCTGAATGAGCAAAGGACTTGCCCGTCTATTCTTACTCGAGGGGTTCTTGATAAAGTCATCCAAAACAATCAATGGGACACACCTTGGGGCAAAGCCTAAAACAGTGGGACACAAAGAGTCCATGAGTGTGGCACTTGTAGCCAGAGCCTCAGAGCGTGCACCACCTTGGAAGGTGATGCACCCTACAAGTTACGTATCGGACAAAATATCAGTCATCACATCTCAAGACTCCATAAGGAATCTCTTAGGATTCCTTAACAGTCAAGAACCCCAGGGCCACAAGCAGTATCTTGCACCTGGTGATTAACCAGTCTCATTGGCAGATAAAATGACAAGCACATTTTTTGAAAGTATTCCCAAAACATTCAGGATCCTCCCGAGAGAGACAGCAGTATTTGCTGACAGAAAATCGTGACAAAGTTATCAGAGTATACTAACCAGAAACTAAGGAGCTCTTTACAAAGTCAGGCAGATGATGAATACCACAGCACTGCAAAACAATGATCTGAAATCCCTCATAAATCAGAGGGATGTAACAGGTTAAAAAAAGAAAAAAGAAAAAAAGAAGGAGACTCCTGTGCACCCCAAAAAAACTGGGACAGGAAGATACTTGCAATGGGGGGAAAGCTGGCAATACCAGCAGCAAGCTGAGTTTCTAGTCACACAAGCAAGGGTGTGCTGCACAGCAGCCTCCTCCACCTTTAGGAGCTGGCCAAGGGAGCCATGAACAGGAATGTGGCTGGTGGCATAACACTCATCTTGACACATGCTACACTCAACTGAAAAGTACTCTGCTTCTGTCAGGAATGGACTCCGAGTGCCAAAAGAGGTACTTGCAGGCTGTTCCTCCACCACACCTCAGCCATCTGCATCTCTTGTGACCAACCACAAATAAACATGGAATGTGAGTGCCAAGAGCATTAGCACTGTAAAAACAGAATGGCTGACAACAAGGACTTCTCCAAAAAAGACGATGAGGGACATAGCTGTCTAGTACCAATGGTCTCAATTCCGAGTAGTTAGTGAAGGTGACTGTGTCACAGGCAGCTGCAGAACCAACTGCCAAGAATACAGTCTGAACACTGATGGACATCATACTCTGTTAAACCTATGGGTGCACTTCCTTGGCAGCAGCAGTTACTCACCCACTTTTTAAGATTCAGTTTGTCTGACCAGGTTGATCTTACTGACTCTCTGGAGAAGTTTGAACTGCAGCACTACAGCTCAAGGTCTGAAAAAGTGGCTCTGCTGGCAGCAGGTCTAAGGTCCAGCCTTTAGACTGAAGGCCTAACCAGCTGATGGCACCCCAGACAATCCACAGGAGTGCTCAATACATGAGTTGCTGAGTTCAAAACAAAACTTGGGTTCCCACTGGCTGTAGTTCAGGGTTAGACACTTTATCAAGCACACCCCAAATTCAAATTAGATTACTGAATGCAGCACTTTCCTTTCTGCACATGCTGCAGCTGGAAGTAACGGACCTTTCCCTGAGGTTATAAAACATCAAGTTTGGAGGAGATATGAGGGTGCATGCAGGAAATCACAGTGGATTCACTACTGGACTGTAGTAGAGCAGATCAGGTTCAGCACAAACCACACAACGACCAAAAAAGCTGTTAGAGCAAACACCCTCATGCTGGTAAACTGAGCAAAGCTCAATATGTAAGAGCAACGGGCTTGAGCCAGTACAGCACAGTGGACAGGGCTGCTGTGTCCCCTGTCATGATGCTACAGTTCAAACCATCATTCCTCATGTTCACTCAGCAGCAACTGGCCAAAGTCTGAATGGACCTGTCAATGACCACAGTACAGACTAAAATCACAGCAAGGGTTGGATACCTGTCATCACCCACCTGGCCTTGTTTCCAGCATTCCCTGAAGATCTTCCAGTTGTTTTTGTTGCTGGGGTCATGAAGGCAAAGGAGTCTACCATCACACAGCCAAGAGTGGGAAGTGTGTGGATCCAGCACATTTAATCCCATTACCATTTCCTTCACCTCTCTCTGGGTGTCAACCAGGTTACTGGCTCGCTTCGCAGCATCAGATGTCTTCTTATTTTCCACCACAGAAGCAATGATGTGGTCTAAGAAGTTAGGCAGGCTGGCTTTACCTTTGGCCCCCTAGAAGATGTAAATCCAGAGATAAGTTTAGTCTTAAAACAGTAGAAGTATTAATGAATATCTGCTCTCCTTCAGATTTTAGTCACAGACACCTTGCTATCAGAAAAACATCCACCAGTGAAAAAATTGTCTCAGAGACAGACAGGTATCCAGGAACAGAAACAGTAAAAAAAATCAACTACAGGCTACCTAGAAAAATATTACACTAACAATCACAAAATAGAAAACTTCAATGATCTAAACTTAGCTACTTTAATAGTAAAAACAGTTCACGTTTTTCTTAACTTTATTAATATCTCAACACTATTTCCCCATTTTCCTCATCCCACTACCAAGGAAGCAAATTCAGCCCTGGGACAGGTAAGTTGATGGATATGTGAACTCTAAGGAAACACAGACAGGAGAAAGTGCTCCTGTATGTCAACAGAACCATTACTAGATAGTCAAGTATATTGTAGCTCAAACGCCTTTCAGGTTTACACAAGTTTAAGGTTTACTCATGTTTTTGTCTTTTTTTCTGTGGCACGCTTTTGCAATATTTTTAAAGTTTTGAAATTTAAAGTGAGCTTGTACAGGGATGCTGATTATCAATTCAACAATTTAAAGGCTGTGCTTAACTCACTTTCTTGGTCTCTTGAAAACAACAGCCTCTCCATGGCAGTAGTAAACTAAAACCAAAAACTGGCATGAAAATTCTCTACAACTTTGTAACGTGGTGAGTTTTGGTGAGATATTACATTTTTTTCAACATTCAAGAGTAAAATACTATAAAAACATTTAGAGGAAAATTGTTAGATCATCGTGAAATTCTTTCCTAGAACAGTTATCACTGAAGGAATACAAAATTATTTACCGTAGAAGCTGCAGAAAAGACTGGAGGAAATGGGATTCCTGTGTCTGATGGGACCTGAGGAAGCTTTCCTGGCCCTGAGTGTAGCAGATCTCTGAGGCTGGAGCCTTCAGTTTTGTTGCTAGATGTCACTGGGCCCAACAAGAGGCTATTAAACAGCTTTGGGGTTAGAGGGGAAACCTTTGTACTGGAGTTGAAGGAATCCAATCCAAAGGGTGAATGGGATTCTTTACTAAGCACTGATCTCAGTGATCCTGATTCTGCAAGAAATATATAAACATTGGTGTGGGGGGGGAAGAAAAAACAAGAGGCGAAGTCCAAATGATCACAAAGTTCTCTGAAATTATTTGTTCTTGCACTAAATAGGATAATGACAGAATCTTGTGGTAAAGGTAAATTATCACTGTAATAGTGAATGAGGTACCTCAGTGAGAATCAAAGACATCAGATCCTTCAGATAGATTTTACCCTTTGTATGCTGTTAAGGTTTTGAACAGCACAACAGATGTGATCTGAAAGGGTCTCATACACACAAAACCACAACTCTGCAATAGATTCAATTAAAAAATATTTCCCTGACTTTCTGAATTAATGTTTTGATATTAAATATTTCAAATTTTAATGGTAGTCAAAATATTACAGTGACTGAGCCCAGCAAAACTAGTGAATGATTAATGAGCTTTTAACATCAATATGTAAAGTAGTTTCTGCCAGACATATGGATAGGAATAAATCCTGTGCTAGTCATGCTACCTCTGACATCCAGGAAGTGTTGTCACTCAAACTATCACATATTAAAGATGCTCTAAGCTTTCATCTGACATTCCAACTGGACTCTACTCTCTCAATTCTCTGGAAATGCACTCCTCACATAACACACAGAAGAGCTTTATTTGCTTTGACAGTTACAAAGTGACAAAGCTGCATCTGAAATGAATTACTATCATTTTACATCAGCATACCAGCTTCTGAGAAAATAAATACACAAATTAGCACTGGAACAAACTATGAGTGACAAGACAGTATTATCTTCAGCTGTATCATCTTTCCAGCTTTGCATATTCCTAAGCCTCTAAACCAAGAGGTTCTAAGAGGCAAAGGATGAAAAATGACTTTGTTCTTTTCTGTTTAGGGCTAGGCACTCTCACAAACTACAGCAACCAAGCAGTACATTATCATATCTCTTAATTCCAACCCCACAGGGCATGTCTTCTGCTCACCTTTTGTTTCCTCTTTTGCTTTTTGCGTTGCTAAATCTGCAAGCCAGTGTAAAGCTGACGATGGAGCTGTTTCTGGGCAAAGTGGTCTGTTAGTCTTTATTTCACCAGTGTTATTGGTTGGTAATGTCTCTGTTTTTGTAGATTCTTCTATCCTACTATCAGTTGCTTCAGATTTTGGTACAGTGTCCATTTCTAGCTGCCCCACTCCTGCTGTCCCTGCTCCAGTGGAAAAGGTGCTTTCGTTTCCAGAGGCCGATGCACTAGGATTTACAGGCGGAAGCTAAAACACAAAAAATAAACAACTGCTAAATGCTGAATAAAGGGAAAAACTCAACTTGGGACACATTTTAGTTTTCCAATGCATTTGGGTTTGTCTGTTGTTTTTCTTTCTCCATTTGCTTTAAGTGCACAGTAAAGTTCATTTATGCTTAGCAGCAGAGTACTGGAGCTTCTTATCTGTGTCTGTTAGACCTCGCACTGTGGTGTGAATTCTCCCCATGACATCTTTTAACACAAGTCCAGGCTTTTTGATTTCTTCTCTTTTCTTTCTTTCTTCTTGCTTTTTTCTTTCTTATATTTCCCAATTATAGGAGGCTTTTTTGTATCAACAGTAACAAAACTGCTCTTGATTCCTTCAGGAACCATAATAAAATAAAAGCACATGTTGCAAGCTACTAATAGTGGTTTGTTTTAAAATACAGCATCAGTATGAATGGCTTCCTATCCAATTTCTGCATAAGAGCATTAGCTCAAATACCCACACAGATGCAGTTCATATCCCCCAAAAAAATCCCAAAAGACTTTTGCTAAGCTAAAACACTCAAGAGTACATATGGAGAAAAATAAAACTCCTGTTTCACAACAGATTAGCCTAAAAGATCTAACACCTTAAAAAGATCTTAAAGATGTAAATGTCAAAGAAGGTACTTTCAGCCTCAAATGACGTACCTGTGATATTCCATTAGTGACAGCTGGTCTCAGCACCGATTTGTTCTGCCGGTTAATACACGGACAGTTGGCTTTAATGCCCCATTTGCCTCGTGCTGCATGAACCATGTCTCCGATGTTGTAAAGCGCTGTAAATAAAGTCAAGTCTTTAATATCACACATAAAGAAATCTAAAAGAAAGGCCTTAAGTATAATGTAACTTCAGAGGGGCGGGGGGGTTTTAGCATTACTGCGAAGTATCTTTAGGATCACAAGCTATCACTTGTCTCTGAACAGGGTGGCAGTGGTGCTGACACTACCTTCAGGATGGCACTGAGAGGCTGTCAAACGTGGCAAATCCTACGGACGGTCATCTGCTCCTACTACTGCACACATTACTAAGAGCATCATCCCAACACTCCTTGAACTATCACAGGTTTAGTGCCCTGACCACCTCCCTGGAGAGTCTGTTCCAGTGCCCAGCCACCCTCTCAGAGAAGAAGCTTTCCCTACTGTCCAGTCTGAACCTCCCCTGGTGCAGCTTCATTCCATTTCCTTGTGTCCTATCGCTGGTCACTGGAGAGAGAAGATCAGCAAGTGGAAGTCTCTTCTAAATCCATGTTAGAAGAGGAACCAGCTAGAACATCATTCACCCATCTTCATATTTTTTTCCCGCTTCCTTGCTCAGAACTGAGACAAAATTTGCTATTTTTTCTTTTCATGTTTCAATCGTTACCTGTACCAGGGATGATCTGTGTTGGCATAAGATTCTCTGGTTCATGAGACTGACCCTTTGCACATTTCAGCCATGAGAAAACTTCCTCATCACCCATCTCCTCTGTCTCTGGAATAAAGAAAAAAAATTAGATTTTGTACTAAAACTTTAAATACAGAATACTTCTGCATTAATACTTTTTCTTTAGATTAACCTGGTGATCTCAGAAATAAGCTATAAATACAGACCATTAGAACAGGATCTACAGCAACTTTTGCCTCTTCAGATCATAAAACTACCACAGTCATTTTCCCTTCATCTTTAGCAGCTTGTTGTTGTCAATCACCTAAAAATCTTGGCTTCTAGCCTTAGCTTTTTTAAATATGATACTCTTGTTCTCATTATGGTTTCTTAAGTTATTAACATCCCGTGTTTTATACATCTGCTCCACATAATAATGTAACTGTCACTTATACCCTTACTCTTACTGATTGCCAGGTGACAGCACCCACGCTACCAAAGTGGTCTCAATAAAGTACACAAAAAAAACCCAACCAGGTGTCTGCTTTTGTAAACGTTAAAATTGACCTTACTGAACTTCCTGCTGAGTTACAAGCCCTGGTGTGCCAAGGAATCAAAAAAAGAAGCAAACTTTCCAATCTTAGTCCTTGTTAGAGATAGCAGTTCTCTGCAGTGTCTGCTTACTGGTTCACCTTGCGACGGTTCTGAACTGTTTAGATATTACTTGTATTTCTCTTTTGTACTTTCTGAGGAAAAGATAGAACTATCCAGTCGTCTGTCTCAGTACACAGTCTCTGCCTGCTGATGCTGTAATTTTAATAATCACATCCTAAGCAAATAGATAAAACACATGTTCATAAGGAAATGAAGGAAGGACCAGCAGCATAAATAACAGTATTGCCCAAGTTCCAATCATGCAGCCTTCCAAGCTGATACTCACTAATTCTCCCACAAAACCTTCAGCAACTTCCCAGAAACTATCCCCACTGAGAGCTGGTCAATTCAAAGAGTACAGTGGGGTAGAAGAGCCCAGTACTCACCGCTGCGTGGACGGTTCTTCCTCAGCCGGTAACAGTCCAGACAGACCCCAAACCCACACTTGCGACACACCCAGTGGATATTGAAGAGTGTTGTCTCACACACATCACACATCTCCCTCACGCCTCGCACTGCTCGCTTCCATGCCACCTTCTCTATAAAGAGAAGGAACATTGCGAATCATTGCTGTGACATTTTGCACTTCTCCCGCCTAATTTGAGGGTATCACAGCAACACCGATAAAGAAACAATTCACAGAAACATGACCCGAAGGCAGAGTATAGAAACACGTACTTTTTACATTCAGAGACACGTTCTTTGAGTCGCTAGTCTTGTGACACTATTAAAATTCCCCTTTCTAAGAGTGGGTAAGGTCAGGTCCCAAAATGCACATTACAGGGAAACGCAGCACCTTACAGTGTTCTGTAATTGAATTTCAAGGAGCACTTATGGAATTTATGGCAAAATTATAAAACTTCTGCTAGTTTTATGAACAATAATGCCACCTTCTGAAACCATAAAGAATGCCTATTTAGTTTTACTAATCAGAGGTCTGCCAACAATTCAGATTCTAAATATATTTGCTGAGGAAGGGGAAGCCCTCTCCAAAAGGCTGCCCTTGTACATTCCAGAAACTAAAGGGAAAAAAAAAATCAAGGTAGTCAGTCATTCATGTGATAGGCTAAGTTGGCCACCTTTTTATTTTTTATTAAAACTATTCCTTTTGAAGTGGAAAGCTGGCAACTAGTTGCTCAACTAAGTCCTTGCAGGCTCAATACATATACTGCTCTTTCCCTAGAAACACCTGAGCTTTTACGTGATGTCCCTGGAGCATAAAAGGATAGGAATTTATGAGGAAAGCTGATCATTAAAGCATAGCTGGTAAGTGTGTAAGCATTCTTGATTCATCTCCTTTTTCTTTGGAGCACGAGTCAGCTGATTTCTGCATTTATTTCACATCTGGAAAAGTTACCATTAGCTTCCTTGGTAGCAATGTTGCACTGATCCAAAAGAAAAGTCCCAAATGCTGGTCCCCCAATTACACACACCCCAAAGAAGTGAATATAGCCTTCAGTGAATACAGGAGAAGCATTTGAACAAGAAATTACATGAAATTTTCAATTCTATTCCGCTGCATTGAACACACATTACAAAGAGAGGATGGACAAAAAACATGTCAAAAGCCCAGCTTACGATGTGGCTCCACCATCATCATTGCCTCCTTCTCTGACATAACAAGTTGGCAGAACTGGTCCCCAACATTGGCCAGGATATATTTGGAAGTTTCCAGATCGATCCCTTCCGCAGGGGAGGAGGAAGGAATCCATAGGCTCATAGCATCAGGGTCGCTTTGCTGTGGGTTCAGGAAACCCTCTACTCGTAGGATGCCTTTCCGTGTAAATACCAGCCTGCAGGAAACAGGATGGAGTAACTGAGACACTGATCAACCACCTCTAATGAACTTACAATGCCACCCATGTCAGAACATGAACCCACAAAAGGGGGGAAAAAAGGCTTCAGCTAGAGTGCTATATTCTACAGACAGTACATTTATTTTGCAAATCCCAGTAACAAGAGAGTAAAATATACAAAGCCATGGCTGCAAAACCCACTGGAATGAATCTGCGGATCCCAGTGAGTATTGGTGGGAAATTCCACATACAAGAAGTTTCTATAGCTTGCTAAGTCTCACATCTCTATACTATTAATACAAAGAGATGGCAACATTCCGTTTATTTGGGTTGTTGCATGATGCCTGCTTGCAAAATTCCAAATGGTTCTCGTTCTCAGTTGTAACTCATGAGAAAGCTTTTCAGTTCTGGCTAGGGCTGTCAGCACTTGTTCTAATAGCTCACATTACAAGATATGCAAAAATCCACCTCGAACTGCTCTCCACAGAGATGAATCACAACTGTTTTTACCAATACCTTTGACCCTCCTCGTCTTTGTGTGGTTAAAGGTGCAGCAACATATTACAGAACCCTAAACATGTCCTGCCAATAAAGGGAACTTCATTTTTGAGCAGAAACCATCTTGTCTTTAACCTCAAAAGCTAGATTAATTTTTAACAAGCTTAGGAAGAGAAGCAGCAAGATTACTGGTAGGTGACACATACTAAAAGTTCATTTCATCCTTTATATGCTAGAAAGTCAACAAATATTTTTGGAAGAAGATGCATAGCACTTGCTAGAACAGGCAGTTAAGGAAGATGAAGAGAAGCATGTAAGAACTGTAAGAGCATGTACAGAGAGAACGCAGATGCAGTGTTCTCCTAAAAATCACTCCTGTACTCAACAGAACCTAGTCAAACATTAGCCCCATGCTGGAAATGTTTACTTACCTGTTGAGCAAATTAAAATTTTATCTTTGTTCTGAACACCTTATGAAGGAGGGAGAGAACAGCTCTTGTACACAAATTGCTACCCAGCAGTAAAATTCTACCCAATAAAGCAAATTCAATTTCCTGAGCTGGACCTTGAGACTCACTTAGTATCATATAGCTTTATCTTTGAACAGCAGCTCTTCCCACCCCAGTGAGGGAATTCCAGTCAAGTGATGCAGAGAAATGCAAGACACTCAAACCCTTCATCATTGTACCCAAGCATATTAAATAAGTAAAACATAATTACTTTGTGCTTGGACATGGTCCAAGCTCTGCACACAGACTACACATGAAGGAAGGAAGAATTTGGGCACCTCCGGAAATGGAAGAAGCGACAGGCCACAGTTGAGTCATCCTGCTCTTGCTCCTTAAATTTGCGGTACCGCTCCAGACGGCACTCCCGACACTTGTGCAGATGTGGAGCTACATTGATGCAAGAGCCATCCTGGAGAAAAGGCTCCCCTGACTGCTTCAGCTTCCTCACCTTACTCATATCTTTCAGCACAGACTGGCCAACTGGGTGAGGCAAAGTAAAAGTAAAAATCTATTAGTTAACCGCAACAGCAAAAGGACACTGGTTCCAGTGATCATCTTTTCAGAGATCTGTATGTTCATACCCATGTAAAAGCAATATGTCTGTTTAAATCTGCAGCACACCACACCTCTGTCCTGACAAATACATGCTCAAATATTTCTCAAAGTGAACATCTAATTCACACACAAGAAGCATTAAGCTTTAGCCTTGCAAGCATCCCGTGTGCTGCCTGCTGAGCATAAATGAGGTTTACAACTGTGGTTAGTTCACCGAGTTCACACAGGAGATAACCCAGTATCCCACCTCCTTGTGCTTCCAAGACACCACCTGCATTCAAGTCATCACCTTTTAGGGGAGCTGTGCGGGGCCGGCCCTTTGGGGCTTGCTTCCCCTTTCCTTTACACAGCAGCAGTTCTGCATTGCGCTCTGCATTGGGGCCCAGCTTTGCCATCAAGTGGTCTGGGATACCCTTCATACAAGCTTTGACCTGCAACTGGTCTTCAGAGTCACTCAAATCTGAGAGGTCACTATTTGTACTGGAGTCAGAGTCCTGTTTGGATGTCAAGCTCCGCTCATCTAGCGAGAACCTTTTCACAGCTTCAAAAGGAGCTTTGTTCTCCTGTGGAAACTCTGCCTGTGAAGAGAAAAAGCTAGATGGATGTCTGCCAAACACATTAGAAAAAGTTTTCAGGAGAGGATTGTCCTGCTGCCCAGGCCCAATGGCTGGTTTTTCTTCTGTTGGGCTGGAGGAAAGTGTGGGCATCTCGATAGGCTGCGTCAGGTTGCCGGTCGGTGAGCTGGAACGGCCATTCCCTACAGTGGAAGGGCTCTGAACACCAGCAGCTACTGTTGAGCCAGGAGCACTGGAGATCATCTTTGAGGAGTCAGTTGTTATAAACAAGCTTTTCTTCTTAGCTAAAGAGTCTGTAGAGGTGAGTGATTCCGGCCAGCCAGAAGTGGCCTTGTGACCCACAGGTGTCAAGGGAGCAGAAACCCCCGTCTGAGATGAAGATGCAAAGCCACTGAAAGGACTAAGTTCTGCTTTCTCAGCAAATGCCAGGAAAGGGTTTGAGGGTTCCTCTCGTGATAGCTTTGGGGGCTGTAAAAACAGGTTCTCATGACTATCTGGGGGACGAGTATTCAACAGACTCCGTGAAAAGGCTGGAGTGAGGGTAGGCATGGATTCCACAGGCAGCTTCCGCTCCACAGAACCACCAGACTGGGCACCTGGTTTAGTGTCCACTGAGAGAATTTTACCTTTACAGATCCCAGAACCCACACTCTCCGTACACTGCTTGAATGAGTCCCGACTAGAGACATCTTCAGTCAAGCCCTCTGAAATGACCGTGAAATAGTTACTGGAAGGAAGATTTTGGGACATGCACTGAAAAAACAAGTTCTTGGATGGATCAGAATCTTTCTGAGCCTCTGGTCCAGTACTACAACCAAAAGGAAATCCAGAAGACTTGCTTTCTGGAGTCATCACTCCATTTGATTGGCTCCTTCCAGCCCCAAATACCAAGGACTGGGAAGCACTTGGGAGAGACACTCCAAATCCAGAAGAAGCCAAAAGTGAATTTCGGGAACTCTGAAACAAAATTAATAAGCATTAGCCTATTAAAAACATGTTGTTTGATTCAAGAATACTTGGATTCATCTATTTGTACACTTAGCATTCTACTCATCTAGAATAGAAACTTTCAGCATTCTTATTTGCAATGAAGAAACTTTAAAGATTCCTACTCACTATTGAAACTGAAGACACAGGGAGTAAAAGTAACACCTTATGTCTTACCATGCTTTAGAACAACGGTGAGACACATGACAAGGTGAGCTAATTCACCAAAAAGCAAATTATTAAAGCTGCCACTCATTTAAATTCATATCAACAAGAAAGGAACCCAAACTGAAAATGCTTTTGAACAACCTCCCATCTTTCACCCTCCCCCAAGATCATCCTGATAAACTTCTACTAAATAGCACTCTTGAAATAAGTAACTTAGTTTGCAAATTATCAAACAAAGCAAGCCCTCTAGCAGTTAGAACAAACTATTCCTGGTTCCAGCAAGCCACATCTGCTGACAGGTAGATAAAGGCCTTTGACATGGTGCCTTCAGGGGATTACTCAGCAGAGGTTATGCAAAAAGGGCTTTATTTCCGTGATCACTAAATACTGGAAAGGTTTCTGACTGGTAGATTTCTACTAGAACCATAACTGTTATGGAATATTCACTTCCTCTCTTCTCAACCGATACTTGTTCAGATTTTCCAATTCTGACAGTCCTACTGCAGCTAATTATACGCTCAGACTAACTCCTCACAGAATCATTTCGATCAGTTCTACTCCTTTTCTTTGAGTTTCCACTTAGAGATCGGCTCACGATTAATACAAGGTCATGTTAAATACAACCACAGAGTCCATGCAACACATCCCACTGGTCAGTGAACACCTACCACACCGCACACCCTGGTTTAGCTTGTTCCTCGTTACCAACCTCCAGCTGTAGTAACTTTCATAACATATGAGCAATTCTTCCAGGTATTAGAATTTCAGCCATTTCTTTTTAGAGACAAAAGTAATTGTAAACAAACTGAGTTCTAAGAGTTTTAGAGAGTATGAATGCAAATCAAGCTTGTTAAGTAATCTCAAGGACCAAATCACACTATGATAAGTGGACAGTCTGAAGCAGTAACACGTGAACTATCTAAAACACTCTTGCTGGTTTATGTCACGTTCCCTCCCTCAAGGAAAATACAGTTTAAAATGGACTAGTGGTCTGCCTGCTAACTCTGAGCCAGGTTATTAATGTTTTAAAACAAATGATTAGGGGTTGGAGAGAGGAAAAGAAGGAGAGGTGGTACCAAAATTTCTCAGTACAATTAAAGTTGTTCCTTAATACCAGTGATGATAGATCGGACCTTTATCATTTACCTACACAATGTGTAGTTGCTCCCAACTCTAAATTTTTTTCTTTTTTGGGGGGCATGGGGGATAGAAGAGAGAGGAGGTTATGTTATATAATGCTCATTATGTTACACTCCTGTCTTCAACAATTGTTGAAGTGTTTCTCCCTTACACCTTACCATCTAGCAATCTTTATCCCAAGGTAAACATCTAACCTTTACAGCCATTCCATTAGCTAATACAAAAGACAGGGATGACAATAATCCATTTCACCTCCTGGCAGTCACGTTGGACTCTTTAATGTACCTCCCATTTTCTTCACCTTTTTTATACAGTAGACTGCAAGATTCCTAGTTTTTGTTGTACTTACTGAGTGGGGTTTCGGTTTGGTTTTGTTTTTATAAGCCTTCATTTGATTTCTTAAAAAGTCTTCTCTTTTGCTTTTAACAGGGTTTCCCTTCTATTTTTCCACTCTTTCCCTTGAAAACAAAGACATAACTAAAAGGTCTTCGAGCTGCTTCCAGACTGAGCACTTTATTATAATTTATTCTAAAGGTACTCATCTCAAATACTCTAATTATTTGTTTGGTTTTAGTCCTAGATAGCATACAACACAACTGGCTCATTTTTCTCCTATATAGATAACACAGCTGTAACACACAAGCTGGACATCTATAAAAAGTCCTCTAAATGTATCCTCATCATTTTTCTGGTTTTGAAGTTGTTTTTTTTTAAGTAACTTGACTGTTCAACTTAGTGCACATCCTCATGCAGATTTGTTTACACAGAGGCACGAGGTTTTAAGTCGGTTATCTGCCATATGACACAACAAAATTAAGGGCAGTGCTTAATGTGACTTTAAAACTGCGTTTCTTGGACTAAGGCTGAATAAACACACATAGACAGAGTTGTCTCTTACTACTCCTTCACCAAATATCTTAATTTTCTTCTGAGTCATTTCTTAGATCAGATAACAGGTTCTCTTTGTGACGAGAGGGACTAATCAGAGAAAAAGTAGTTTTCTCAATGCCGTGGCCACACGTTGTAACGGGAGTACGTTGCAGAACATCTGCTGCAAATACACAAATCTTTCTTGGACATGCTGGATCAGGAGTTACTCACCTCTCCCTGGGCTTGTGATCGGACAGTTTTCAGTTTCTCCTGCCCAGTAACAGCCGGCAAACTGGTGTCAGAGATTCTCACCGTTGTTGGCGTCAAAGCAGTTGTAGTAACGGCGGCTGCAGAAGTCACTGTGCCTTGGCCAACCTGCTCCAGTGATTTTCCTGCCTCTTTACATCCGGATCCAACGAGCAACGTCTGTCCAGCCACAGAGGAAAACGGAGTGAAGGGCAACGGTGTGTCACCACCAACCGGCTCATCCTGCACTACCAGTGTTCGGCCGTTCTCTTTGGTGTAAGTAGCAAAGCGAATATTGCGATTAATCTGAGGAACGAACGAAGGCAACTGCTTGGCCCGCGGATCCAGTCCTGTTTCGCTACTGGAGACTCCTTTCCAAGGACCTCTGCTTGCCTCACCTCCATCACTACCATTGCTATCCACCTCACCCCTCTCCTTTAGCTTCTTTGTTGCAGGATCACATCCAGAATCTGAAGCACTTTTCCTCCTCCTTCCATCCTTTCCCTCCAGGCTTTCTTTCTTCTTTTTCCCTTTAGATGATGATTTAGTTGCTTTTAGACCCCCTCCCTATAACAGACAAAACCATGCAATGACTAAACAGAACAAGCGGGATACCCATTCAAAAACCATTTTTCTGTTAGAACACATTACACTGCTCTGAAGCTTAGGAACATTTTACCACAAATTGAGACATCCAAAGACAGATGCCATGTGAGCACAGAACACAAGCATGAGAGCAGTCTTGTTTTTCTTGTACGAGAATAGGATTTGCACAAGAAAATTTTTAGCTGAGCTACCTTGATGTAGCATGTACCACATCGTGGCAAATTTTGAGAAACATTCACTGCTCCAGCGTAGTTCTTCATAATGCATGAATACTATTTGCACACTCATTTTTGCTCCAAGTGGAATTCCCACAGTTCTTCTGAAGGGCACACTTTCTGCGCACTACACAAAGCCTACAATATTGTAACTGCCCTTTAGCCTAGGGTAAAACTACATGTTCAAATGTTATCATGGAATCTCTCTCAACTGAAGCAATGTAATGCTTACAAGGCATACAAGTCGGATGGCAACTTCTAGAAATGCCTAAAAAGGTTTGTGAAGCAGCACAGTGAGCCTGTTAGAAAAAGGCAGCAAGCACAGACAATCTTTATCAGAGAACTACACCTTAAAATGGAGCACAACCACCACGGTTACTGACCCCCTTCCAAGGTCCATACTAAACTAAGTAAAACAGGCCTAACAAAAAGAAAAAATTGTTCAAAGACAGTTATGACCATCCTCAAAGTAGCAAACAAAATTTTCCCGTCCCAACTTTTAAGTGGAAAATTATTAAAATTATCAAAAATCCACAGTGAACACTGCATCATTTTTTAGTTGTTTCCAGGTAGATGTTTGACATCTAAATTTTTATGAAGTTTCACACTGTATATACAAGTGGACTACCTCGTTTGGAGAAGAGTTGTCCATCACCACATGAATCAGTCGAGGATCCACGGACTTTATCTCACCACTCTTAATTTTTTATGCAGATTGATAATGAGGAGGAAAGAGAAAGAAAAGAGGAGGTTAATTTTAATTCAGAGTACATAATATCAACGTAAGAGACCTAAACACACAGTTACTGTGCAGCCCTTCTCCCATTTACCTTTTCTATCCCAGTTCCTTAGGAATACTACAGCCTTCCAGTTTACCTGCTATCCTTCTGCTCCTCGATTTCAAAAACTTGCAGATTTGATTCCTACCGCTGCTACCTCGTATACTTGTTCTGGTGAGCATTTCTAGAGGAATTCATTGCATTAAATACAGCTCTTCTTAAATTTAACGTTGTTCTAGTCGTCTACACTTCACTCTGCTAGATGAAGAAAAGGCAACTACAGGAGGCACATCAATTCATCCTAAGTATCCTCATCGGTGTCTCCCCAAAAGGAACAATGAATACCCAGTCTCTCAACTGTGCTTGGAGGTTTCCATTTATTTCACAGTAAATACAAGGAAGTTGGGTGTTTCTAAGCCTGTATCTGCTGGAAGCACAGGAGCCTGCCCCTGGTAAGACTGAGCTACCTGTCAGACCACACAGAAGGATGGAGTAAAACCCAGGTAACTCTAGCAGTGCACAGATCCTCTGTGCTGTTCACAGGTTTACTGACAGGAACAGGGCAAAAGCAAACAGTCTAAGCTAAAATACATACATTTATTTAGGCTAAGACTTCATCTGCTACGCTGTACTTGTTTCAAACCACTTGTACAGGGTGTCAGATGGAAACCAAGAGAAGGCACAGGAAGACCAAAACATAAGAGATCCAGAGGGCAGCTTTCTGTGCATCAGCATGCTCTCCCACCCAGAGAATCTCTTCCAATATTTTTTCATACAGCACTCATTCCCAAAGAAATTCTTACGGCTTTTTTTTTTAATAGAATTGGCCTGTGTCACATCGTTTATTCTGGAAAGTCATCATAACAGGAAAAAAATATTAGAAAAATTCTGTGAATCACAACGTGAGTAATGACTCATCTTTTAAAACAAGTAACAACCAGAAGAACTTTTGGTGAAGCTGTCAATCTCCACATATAGATATTGAGGAGTGGTATTTTAGGAATATCAAAAGCACTTCATATTTTTACCTCGGTCACGGACACCTCCATGAGACGAGTTATTGGGTCTTGATGACTCACAACACCACAGAGCCAGCTATTTTCATCCTCTGGTTGGTAAACCTTAACTCTTTGGCCTTGGACACTGTAAGGACCTGGAAAAGAAAGACTTTGAGTATATTTTCCAGACAAGCTTTGTGTCATACTAGTTAAGTCACGCCATAAGATAGTTCTGTACACTTAATTAGGGCTTGAAGTATCATCTTTCAGATAGAAAGAAATTAAAGGGCTAGGGCTAATGCTGAAAATCCTGTGTAAGCAGGTATTCTGTCCTAAAAAGTCAATAGGCCCTCAATGCTGTAACTCAAAACTATTGGAAAGACAAAACAAACACAGCTTACAAGTAAAAAAAAAAAAAAAGTGAAAAATCAAAATAAACTCAATTCTTTGACAAAAATCAAGCTAGAGATGGAGGCTGCTTGCTAACTAAACTCTTTTGCTCTTCTAACCTATGGGTTAATAATTACGAAGTATCAATCCCGTGGGCAGTCCTGGCATTCTGACTCAGTCCAGATCCCAGCAGAAATGCTGTGCAGTCTGGAGCAGAAACAGGTATTTGCATATCCAAAATCTGCAAAACAGCTGGTGTCAATTCCTTCACATGGATCATGTACAGAAAGGTTTCCTCTGACCCTGCCCTTACTCTCCACATCAGCATGCAGAGCTTTCCTCCTACCCTAAGTTCAGACAAAAAAACCCACTGCTAATATCAGATCATCAAAATCCACATGATCCAACAAGCTGTATGTGATTAGGCAGAAGAAGGCTCCAAACTGGACAATTCTAAAGCTACTTGCTCATGTAAGAAGTCTTGTCCTCAGAAAGTCTATGAATACACCAGAGGCACCAGATTCCCGTAAGGAATTACACCTTCCTTCAAATGTAAAACAGGGGCCTATCTCTAGGGTGGCCCCTGGCACATGAACTCTGGATAGAACTTGTTTTAGCACTTGGCCAAGACTACCCAGATCTCCAACAAAAGCCTCAATCAGGCTTAACCCCAGTACAGGATCCAGACAACAGATAAGGTATTAACTCCATGCTGACCAGCTGTGTCCACACCACATTTTCAACTTAAACAACTCATGTAATAATTAGCAAAATGCCGAGATTTGAACTGACAACGTGAATGACAGTTTCTGAGGATCAACAAGTACAGAGGAACTTCAATTCTAAATTTCCACAATTACAGAATAGAACCATAAAAAGGACCAAAACTTTCAAAATTCAAAACTAAAACGTAAAATAAGGGAAGCTGTAAATAAATGGAAATTGTCCTACTTTAACTAGTGACCATTCCCAGCAGCTATTTCTGGTTTTACCTCAGCAGCTGCTTACCTATATCTGTGACAAAATAACGCTTCTTTGTAAAGAAATGGCAAAATACAGAAAATTGACCTTCCAAATCGAACAGTAACAGACACACTTACTACCCTCCTTCACAAGTCCCAGCATAGTCTAACTGTTCCACAACAAAGTAGCTCTGAGATAGAAAATACATTTCTCACCTCTACTGAAAATCTCCTGGAGCTTCTGGTCGCTGATCAGTGCATTGACAGATTCTCTTAGTGAAGGCTGTTCCTGCAGAATCTGATTTTGACTCTCTGTTCCCATCTGCCAACAACAAACAGTTTTAACACCAAAGTATAGTCTTTTAAGGGAACAGAATCATTAGTTCTTAAGGGACAGCTCTTCCTGCACTGCTGCCAGAGACTGACAACCCCAAAAAAAAGTAAAATTAAGGACAACATTACTGAGCATGTCAGGAGGACTAAAAGGATTAGCTATGCAAATGCTGTTGCAAAACTTGTACTGCAGTTATCAGCTACACAGTGTTTGACAACTAGCTCTCCAAATGAACAATGCAGAGAGTAACTGGGACTTTTCGAATGCAAATGGAGGGTAGTGTAACAACTTGGAAATGCAGGGAAAGAAACACAAACACATGACAGGACAGCAAAAGGAAAAAGACAAGGATATGTTGGTGGAACAGTAAGAAAAAAAACTTAATCTGACAAGCACAGGACAAAGTTAAAATGTAAGTGTCACTAAACACAGTTCAAATACCTGAAATAAACGTAATCCGCTGGCATCCGACAGGAAACGTAAATGTCTGTCCAGAAGAAACTCTACTGGGACCACAGTGCCCAAGCCCAGCTTATCTACTAGAGGAGTGAAGGTCTGTGATGAAGAACCCAGAAAAAAAAAAGGTTATCGTAATGCCTGAGCACACATCCAGGCCAACAACAGTCGATTTCACGTGCTATTTACATTCAGAAATAATAAAAACTTAATTTCTTAACTTGTACTGGCCAGTGCCTGAGATCTAATGCAAAATATTAGTCCTTATGTCTAAGCTAATAATTCTTCAATATTACAAGCAGGAATTGCAGACAATTGCCTCCAATTCATTAGATCTTAAAGCAGAAATGAAAACATCCGTCACGGTATTTGACTTTTCACAGGTAACCACCTTCTGATGCTCAGGTTGAAAAAAAAAAAAAAAGCTCTGGTTAATAGTTCAAACTCTCTCAAACTATATTTCAGATATAGCCTCTTGAAAAGAGTGTTTTTATTCCTGTACAGAAGTCAACTGTAAGTAATTTATAGGTTTATTTTTAAAGTGGAGCCTTTTTTGCTAGTGTTTTGTGCCAAATTGAAGTTCATAATAAGTGTATATTGATGTTCAAGATGCAGAACAAATCACTAAAAACACCCAGCAGATTCACAATGACCTTAAAACATAACTTGCTGATGGCAGAGGAATTTGCCAACCACTGGAGTCTTTGCAAAGTGTTTTTAACACGATTTTAACACACAAGTATCCACAACATTTTTCCCTTAACAGCGCTCATCAAGTTTGTTTACACTCCCTCCTCCTATACACAGCAGCATAAATATAAACTTTTTTTTTTCAGTTTATGTAAAACTATTTCCCAGAAGTGAACAGAACTGCAAAAAAGAGACAGTGAACGATGAATATACAAGTGATGTGTCTAAAAAAACAAAGAAACAAAAGAACCCCCAAACAAAACAACATACCATGCCCTTTGTAATGCTAAGTAGTTCACTTCCCATTGCATATGTGTACCCTGATGCTTTGACTAACTCCAGTCTGCATTCCCCGGCGTTATCTGGGTCGGCCTCTGTGCTTAGGGAAAGCTTCAGTGCTCCTGGGGCTGTCCAGAGCACAGAGGATGGAAACACTTTAACAAGCCTACAGATAAAGCCTGAGTTGCAGTGGAAATGCTCTGGGATCATCACACAATCGGTGTGCGGACTGTGGTAACACCCCCAAATCACTCAGACTGTGACAGACTTGGGAATCATCTGAAAGAAACCGATCCCGCCTAAAAACAAGTTTCCCAGGTGAAGCGAACTGGAGTTAACTTGGAGGCAAGTTGGAAATACAATAAAAGGAAAACTGCCTGTGGAAAAAGCACTATCTACAGAATCACTGCTGTGAAGGCCTGGTTTTCTTCTGCCTTAAGCCAAATGCAATAAGGAAATTCCCAGAGAAAGATGCAGTGCTGAACTTGCTGCTTTGAGCCCAAGTGTCCATTTAAAACACTAAATTCAAATTCTATCAAGGCACAAGATCCTCGACTGGAAAAAAACATTTCAATGTATCCGTGCACAAAATGTATTAAAAAGCAGGGAGTAAGATCCCAAGCAGTTCAAGGACTGCAAGAGGAGAAAATAAACAAAAGAAGAGTCAAATAATAAAAGTTAAACAACATGAAAATGAGGGAAGGATTCTCACATATTTTGGTCAAATACTCACCAGTGCAGGCCACTGTGCCAGCGAGACTCGAGTCCCCTGAAGCATAACTGGGTCATTCCGAGGTGCCCAAACCAATGATCCTTCCAGCAGCAACACTATAACTTCTTCAGCGTGGACTTTCACCCAGGCATGTTGGTTCCAGTTACAGCCATCGAATTCCACAAAGATCTGATAAGAAAAAAAAAAATTAGAAGGCATTTCATCTCTTTTCAGACACTGAATAGAAAATAATATTCCTACAATCCCCAGGGAAAAGGAGACAGCAGCTTTAGGCAGAAAAATCGGGGTGTTATAACGTTAACACTGAGAACACCACATAGCTATCAAATGTTACAAAAGAAATGGGAATCAACTTCATAGCAATTACTATCCTATGAAACATTATTTATCCTGCCTCCAAACACTGCATTTTCCAATACAAAATTAAAGATGTGAAAATTGTTCATCCCAAAATACAGCTGATGACCCAATGGAAGCCTCTTTCACAGTAGGATTTTTTTAGAGAATTTCTACACTCTTACTTGGCACTTCAAACAGCTATTCAATCAGCATGGTTAACTGACACTCACAGAATTGAATGCTTCAGCCTGGAAAGTCTGTGTTTATGGAATCCACTCTACATCACATTTTTGTGTTGCCTTGTACATTATTAAACTCCCTGAACAAACGCAAATATTCGGATGGCACGAGATTACCCAGAATTAACTACTCACTAGATTTTTTATTACCTTATTAACAAGTGTAACAATATAAACAACACTACATACACTGCAATTCTAAATCCTTATTCTGTCATCCTCTTTCTTCCTATCATAAAGGACAAATGCTAAAGCCATAAGAAATTACATGGCAAGAATGCTGAGAACACACTTTACAAATCCCATTCCATGTGCTAACAACTGAAGCTATTAAATGTTCAAATACAATTGCATTCCAATCTTTTATCTCCAGAACTCACATACTCACCAAATACAATCAAATATGTCAGATGGACAGCAAGACATTCCTAATTACTAAGAAACATATTAAGCTGGACAGTCAAAACAGTTTTGTAACCATCACAAGACCACTGAGGGGTAACAGGACACTAACCAGAGACAGCTCTGTGCTTTACCAATAAACCTTATCAAAAGAAGTTTTACATTTACACATTCCTCTTCCCCACTCCTCCCCCCAAACCCATAAGCTCAACTTCAAGGGGAGTGGGAGAGAAGATGAAACAACTCTCCTGATGAATTCTCGAACTCCATTATTGCTTAAGCTGCCCTGCAAAGGAACGGTACTGCACCTTTCAAAATATCCTTCCTCCAATTCAACAAATGTCAGCAATCTAATGGAAACTGGACTGAACACCTTTCCAGTTGCAGTGAGCCTAGAGATTTCTTAATATTATAGTTGTGCTACTTTGGCAGTAGCATGTGATGTAATGAGAGGAGCATCACATAAGAGTAACAAAGTGGAATCGCTGGTTTATAATGTGTACAGTATTTGTGAGGTAATCATCTTGTTATGATTCACTTATGGTAAAGGTTATATGAGAAAAGGTTGTCATAAAGAACTATCAGAATAATGCTGACTTCTGAATATATGCTTTTTTTGCAAGATATTTAAGAATTTTGATTATAAGAAGGGCAGATTTATAAGTAACTACAAAGAGAGGATCTCTCACTAGCATGTCCCCCTAAACTACATGGCAAGGATCACTAAAGGCAGACAAATTCAAACAAGCAATGAAGTGCAGCTTACCACCCTGCCCAAATAAATAAGGATAACTTTCTGAAACCCCAGACCAACAAACTGTGTGAAATGGACAGAAAATACAACATTATCAACATTATCATATTCAGACCATCTCTCTCCCCTGCAAAACGGAGAAGTCAGAGCAAGTTTGTTTTACACAATTTACATTCAATATTCAGTTCTCTTTCCCCTTTGTATAATCAAATAAGCAACGGAGTCCCACCAAACTTTGCCTTATAACCACTAAAAGAGTTGTTACTAATTCTCATTCAATACCCAGCAGAGTATTTTCCTATACCCAGATATGCAGGGCAGCTGTTCCAGATCCACGCAGGATATTGCCAGTAGTTTCCAACCGATCACACAGCAACAAAAAGGATGAAAACTCAGTTTCTGCTTCCAGAATCTGCAATAGAAATCACTTGGTGCAATGGTTGTGCAAGAAACACAGTGTGCAGGGCACACCCAGTGTTTGCACATATACCACTCTAGTTACTACAGAAAACAGCTACAGCATATTCATGAACTGATGCCAAAAGTCCTTAGATCCTTTAAGAAAAACACTATGGGAATCCTGAAAGAGATGCCTAAAAAAAGGAAAGTCAGAACTGATGAGACAGATGTAAGAGTGAATGAACACACTGCCTTTTGATTTATCAAGTGGTAAAGAGGAATATTCTACCTTTGCTTAAGGCTTCTGGGTTTTTCAACAAAGCAACTGCATTATAATTGAGAATTTCTCATCTTAATTTGAAAATTGTGTACTTCTCAGTCAAGAGGGAATCATTTCTGCGCTCAGGTCTTGGCTACATCAGAATAAATTACCTCTCACATGTATCAATGGACCTACAATTCACAGGGTCACATCTACTGACAACAAATATCTTCTGCTGACCTTCCTGACTTTGCTCACAATCAGTTAAGACAAGCCACAGATAATAACACCAGTGTTTTAAACAGTGGCATAGATTGCAACTATATATGCAATTAGTGCAGATACGTCTGTGTCACATAAAAAACCCGATGCTGCTTAGACAAAAATACACCTGCAGGATTTCCCAAGTTCTCCTACAGGGAAGAACCCTTTCCCTAAGCAATATCTAACTGCAAACAACAAAGATTTTTGCTTTGGCCGTTTGCTTTTTTTTTTTTTTTTAATCTACAAAACGGGGGGGGGGGGGGTCCAACACAAAAAACCAAGAGGGTGCATACACACCTGTAATTCTCCCCCTTCCCTTTTTTTTTTTTTTTTTGCCTGGCTCACTAAAAAGTGACACTGGAAAGCTGAGCTGTTGCTCTGCTTTTCTTGATATACAAAGACAGCCTGAAGCATTTTTTTCCAGAAGACACATTCTTGTCTAGCTGCTACCCTAAAATTCAGACCTTAACTGTAGGGAGAACTACAGTCTGGCTCAAATGAAATTTCTCCTCAAGTTTTCCAACATCACTTCTGCTATAAAAGCAGCAATGATAGGAAGACCACAGTGTAGATAAGACAGATATTTTGGTCTTTTCCATCATGTGACACACAAGCTCTAAATATGATTTATCATAGAAAAAATACTGCAGCTTACTGCATTAGAATTTGCAGTAGATGCCATCTACAAAAAACATAAAATCTTTATATTTCAGAGGGTTATATATTATAAAAAGCAGAAGATGGCAAAAAAAAAAAAATCAAGTGCAAAAACATCCCTTAAAATGGTCTTAAATTTTACCTAGTTTTGAAAGGAAGGATGGTCCATCAGTTGCTAGAGAGTAGCCAGAGACCCAGCTTCAATTCCCTGCTTCATCAGAGGCTTCCTGCATGACCTTGGTCAAGCCATTTAGTCTCACTGGCTGAGTTTCCCCATCTGTAAATTGGAATAATAGTACTTATGCCCAGAAAGGAGGCACTGGTGGGAATCTGTTGCAGACTAACCATGTAAAACTAGATAACAAGTTGGTCCATCCTACTCATGATGTAGAAAGACCTACATTGTCAACATCTGGGAAAGGAAGGAAGGGAAAGCAGAAACTGAGATTTAACGTGGCAAACACATCCAAGGCCTCATGCAGCTGGTATGAGATGAGATTAAAACAACTAAACTATGGTAGTTTTCTAGTAGTTTTCTGATGCAAAAAGTATTATTTTGGAATTCATGATGAGAGACAGATGATGTACACAGCAATGTTTAAAAACCTTTCAGCTTCCAAGTCAGTAACCATGTTTCAAACTATTTCTTAGAACCAAAGGCAAAAAAATCTGATCTGAAATATGTATCTCCACACACAGTCTTTTACTGCAGCTCATTCACAAACATGCAAGGGAACAAGCCTCAGCTTTGGAATACCTATCCCATGCTGTACCAACCTCAGTTCAGAGTCACTTTAGAGCACATTGCACCTGACACACTCCTGTTTTAATAGAGCAGCAGTCAGAGCCCTGCACAATCAGCCCTGTGGGTGCCTCTGTGACCCAGCAAGAGGCTGAAACTTTAATTGTCACCGGTAGGAATGCCACAGCAACCCAGTTGGCCTCAAGCCATGCTACCTCTGTAACAAGACACTACTCAAAACTCATGTACCATTTTGTTTACAAAACAAGGTGGAGTACAAGCAGTTTTACATTGAGCCTGCAGCTCCAAAGACTCCACTTAATCCAATCCACATGCAAGAGGCAGACAGCAGGTGGCCCTCAACACTTCTGCCCCCTCCCGGTGAGGTTTGGCCACCATGCAAACCAGATCATTAGTCAAAGCAAAGCTGTTGCCCAGAATTCAGAACTGGAAAAGCCTTCAAGTAGCATGGTGCTTTATTCTCCCAATACACAGCAAGTAACAAATACACATTTATAATTCTGGACGCCAAGTTCTTTAATAAGTTACTCATAAAACAACACCTTGAGAAAATTATGGAGGTTCTTTGTAGTCACCTTAAATAGTGAATATGTTTTAGGAATTTAGATGGGTAAAACCCCTTAGGTCAGCTCGGATGAAGATCAGCAGCTTGCTGTTACTGCAAACACCAGGACGTTTCCTCTCCACTGTCACTGCAGGGTCCCATTGCTCCCCCTTGAATACACACCTCAGCTGACCCCACTGTGGGTACAGTGAGGGAATAATGGCACTGAGCACACACAATGAATTGCTAAATTCCTGCAATCTTCCTCTGTGCTGTTTATTTAAGGGTCCAGTGAAGCACCAGGCACAGGAGATAGGAAGGGCAATTACTTTCTTTTTTTTATAGCAGCTACCTATTATATTGACTTAATAATAACAACATCAGGCCAAACTCTGCCACTCAAGTCTTCATCAACAAGCTTTTTCTTAAACATTAAGAGCAAGAACATGAAGTACTGGACTACTGTCTCTCCTGCACTGCAGAATCCCTCCCTCTGCTGTGGTACTTTTTTCCACTTTAACCACTGAGCAGCTGAACACTCGAGAGGGATGAGCTGATTTGGAGGAGTTTGGTTTATGTCAAACAGGAAGATGACTGTGCTCGGTATCTCTCTCTCAGATAACAAACGCTTCCCAAGCCAAATTTGGGATCTAACAGTAACCTCGCAGTAACCTGTAACCTCACAGGTAACCTGTGCCTGCAGAGACAACAGGGGTCTAACCAAAGGGACCGGATCCAAACCAGCACCACCCACCACACAAGCCCCACCTCAAGGCAGTCGTGTAACACCCCTCGCACTTTGAAACGAATCCAGTCATTGCAGTGTATTTTACACCAGGCAGAGCCAAATATGTTAATCACCACGCTTTGCTTTTTAAGAGGAACTTTATTTCAGAAAATGTTTGCATTCCTACGGAAACTTCCTGCCATATGACACCTCCTTGCTCACAGCCAGAGACAGACTGCCTTTTGAGGCAGCACCAGCCTATTCTGTATACTGAGAACTCATTCACCACTCCCCAGGCCTATCCTTAAAAAGTGACTCCTTTTTTCCTTAATTTATACTAAAATTAACATTTCTGAATTTTCCCTGCTATTAGTAACTTGAAATACTTGGCTATTCCAGCTATTGGAAAGTGTGAGTTTCACACAAAAAAAATTGTTTTGGAAACATATATATATATATTTGTTAAATACTGTGCTTTCTGATGCCACTTTTAAAATGCACCTTTGCCTAGGGTTTCTCTGCATCCCAAAGTACCACAGAAACTGAGTTCAAAAAAATAACAGCAAGACAATCTTTTGTGACTATTGCTTCATTCTGCAGCTATCTGGACTGTAGAGATAATGTTCTTAATCCCAAGTATTCTGCAACTCAATTAGCAGCAAAAAAAGCATGAGGACATCCAGATCAGAACTCTGAAGGAAAAGAAACACCTCAGACCATAGTTTGGATACCCAGACTTTGAAAACAATTTAAAATTGGTGCCTTATAACTGGCAAGTGGCAAATACACTGGTATTTAAAGAAGGAAGAAGGAACTTGATAACCATCAGTGTATTATGACAATACCACTTGTTTACCAAATCTTACAATAAGTTTCAGGTGAGGGATGGGTTAGAGGGCTGCAAAGAAAAAAGAATGGCAATAAATGGGAGGAGTTAAAAGTAAGTTTTAACTACATAGTTTATACACGATATGAAGAACTTCCTCTTACAGCTTCTAACCTGAACTTGAGTATCCAAAGCATTAAATGGTGCTGCACTGAAAATGAAGAAGGCTGGGATTTACAGAAATCTAAAGGGAATGGTAAAAGCAGGATGAAAGTTACAATGGCAAGTACTGGAGCAGCAGAATTATTACTGCAACATAAGTAATAATGTCACTGATAAACCTGGCATAAAAAGTACCAAATTTCTTTACATTCATTCCTGGTCTCAAGCCTAGCAGCACCTTATAGAGACCAGAGAAAAACCTGAGAAGAACCTGAGAAGATTCTGTAAGTTCTTACAATCACAGCCACTGAAAATTTGCTATTCCAATTGCTAATTCTGGCTTGACTCACTATTTTTCCTTTGCTTTCCAAGTCTGGCATCTTCCTTGAAAAACATTACTAGTAAAGTAATAATACATCTCTTTTTTGCCAAGTTTTACAGATTAAATCAAATAAATTGAAGAATTTATTTTAGGTTATTGGATGATAGACCACAGGACTATGGTTAAAAGAAGTCCAATCTCAAAGAAAAGCTTTAACCTGGAGCTTAACACCACATTCTCAATAATCCAAAAATAAGAAATCAAAGGTGTTCTTTGCAAGTAGCAAATTATGCTGTTCTTTAGAAGAATGTCTCAGAAACTGTCAGTCTCTCT
This sequence comes from Oxyruncus cristatus, assembly GCA_013399855.1. Classification (NCBI taxonomy): domain Eukaryota; kingdom Metazoa; phylum Chordata; class Aves; order Passeriformes; family Cotingidae; genus Oxyruncus; species Oxyruncus cristatus. The sequence continues at coordinate 213,923 of VXAY01006832.1, read as the reverse complement.
CCAGACTCACCCACTTCAATGTCATTTAACATACTAAGCAACTCTAACAAATGGAATTCATCTCTGAATACAATCATTAATGTCAAAATGAACAAGGTGGACATCCAACACCAGCATGACTTTTTGGAATAAATTCAGGAAGATGGTGTTGTGGTCTGCTAAGCAAAAACTGCAAGGAAAACTTGACAAGAAAACTTCCCATTTCCCTTTGTGTTTTGCAAATGGAACATCACCATTTGTGTAGGTGAGATACTCCAAAGGGGCTCACAAGGGCCAGCACCAGCAGCAAGGCAGCAGCACTACCTCAGAGCAGCACGATCGATGGTGTTCCAAAATAAAACATACCCAGAAACTACAGAAGAAAATAAACCTCCCACTGATTGAAAAGTTGGGTTTGATTTTGTTTAGATATGGCCTCTAACCAAAAGGAGGTGGCACAGTTTATCAGATGCAGATACCAGTGGCTTCACAGGGAAAGCATCAAGCACTGCCCAAATAACTGGGGTCAGCAGTAGAGCAACCTCAGGACAACAACTATGTGGGGGTAAAACTGAGTTCTGTTGTTGTTCCACAGTCAGCAATTGAAACTGGAGATGACTTAAGGAGCACTCTCACTACTGAGAGAAGTTACTATATGAGCACATGTAATTTATGACCACATTAAAAAGCTATTCAGTAACCAAAGGCGAACGTGATAAACTTCTGCAGGCAGACTTCGCCAGGACACAGTAACTTTGCAGCCTTCACTTCCAAGAGTTGGATCTGAATGCTCCCATTAATTTAACATACAAGAACATGATTTGTCATGTCGGTATAAATAGACCTTGATGTAATTACCACTAAAGAACATGGGTAACTCTAGTAAGAGATTCCTTGAAAATACTTGAGCAGTAAGCCTATTTGAGTTGCACTTTTCCGAAGTCAAATAACCATAGTTCATTGTCTGAAATGGGGAATCTGAAATCTTTGCTTCTGCTGCAACAAACACCACACAGAAGGAGAGACTGACCGTCCAAAGCCAATCCAATACCTACAAGACAATGAGCTTTACAGATCATCCACTACCAGATGAGCCAAGACTTATTTTACAGCCCTTCACTGATGCAAATACATAGCAGTCATGCTGTGTGTGATTCTACAACTAAGCATCATTTCAGAAAACTCTGACCTGGCAGCATATTGACAGAAGGCTCAACAATTTTCAGCCTTCCACAGTTGCCTAAGGACATCCACATCTGACCAGTGCAAGGCTGGACAGGGCAGAGGTGGGGACTAGGTGGACCTCTGACCTTGCCCAGTGCACCTGCTCTTTCGCTGACACAAATGTAAAGCACTGTGGTTTGACCCTGGTTGGACACCAGGTACCCGAACCTGTTCTATCACTTCCCTCCTCAAGTGGACAGAGAAGGCAAAATGTAATGAAATGAACTGAGCTAAGGGCAGGATGAGATTCTCACCGATTACCATCGGGGCAAAACAGACTCAACTTGGAGAAATTAACTGAATTTATTACCAATCAAAACCAGAGCAGGATAATGACAAGTAAACCTAAATCTTAAAAACACCTTTCCTACAGCCCTCCAGCAGTGCAGGGAGACAGAAATGGGTACTGTAGTCAGTTCATTGTTTCTGTCACTGCTTCCTCCTGAGGAGAGGAGTCCTTCCCTTGCTCCAGTGTGGGCTCTGTCCCACAGGAGACATGTGCTCCATGATCTTCTCCAACATGAGTCCTTCCCACAGGCTGCAGTTCTTCACAAACTGTTCCAGTGTGTCCCCCACAGGGTCACAAGTCCAGCCACTAAATCTGCTCCAGTGTGGTGTCCTCTCTCCATGGATCCACACGTCCTGCCAGGACCCTGTTCCAGCAGAGGTTTACCATGGGGTCCCAGTCTCCCTTGGGCTTACTTTCTTTAGAGCTTCCATATTTCTCCACAGACCTCCCAAATATACTTATTTTGTGCAAGACAGATTTAAAATGTATTGAAATTGCTGCACACAGATAGATCAGTGTAGCACATATTCAGTAGTGTGACACTTCCTAAATATCAGAAACACTGTATAAAAGCTATGAAAGCACAGTGAGCAAAGTGGGCACTTCCATAATTCCCAGGAATAAAGCAGTACGACTGAAACTCCTGCACGTGTACAGTGGAGGAGGAAAAAAACAACAAGACAGGAACCTGGAGTCTCTCAGAGATTAAGAGAAACATGGAAGACAGCAGGGTGAGAAAGTATTTTCAGCAGACATGGAACACGTGCTGCATAAGGACAACTCTGCAAGGGGTTTAGCCAAACATGTGCAGCCTATAATAAGCCTCTTTCAACCACTGCCACACAAACTTTGTTAGTTACCTCTCCATCACCTGCATTTTGGAGGAACAGCCCTTCATCTTCCAGTCCTACTGCCAGCCTTGGCAAAACCAGTGCTGAGATCAGTCCAATCAATCCTTCCCACAGCCACCATATGCCCTCCCTCACTATTCAGTGAGCACAGCACTGGACACCTGAGATGGCACAGGGCTGGGAAGGCTCGTTAGCTTGAGCCTCCACCCCACTCCTCATCTATACCTTGACAACCACCTCAGATCTGCCAAGATCCTTTTGAGCATGTTGCAAGTCACAGTGAGTCTTCCCCACTGCAATTACACAGCCAAAGAAGTCAAGACCTTTTTTTTTAATAAACCACATAAACTTATACAAGCTACAAATGCAGAGGTATTCCATTCCCCTTATATCAGCTCTGCTCCTTCCATTTCAGTACCACAGTTGATTAGAGAATATCTCATGACCCTATCAAGCCCTGAGAGAAGTAATCAGTGGAATTACAGAAGACATTCCTTACCACATGAATGCATATTTTTCAGTGTGGATGTCTATCCTGCACACATGGGAAAACAGAAAGGTCTTCAGAAAAAAAAAAACAAACCTGTGGCATAACAAGGATTCACAGTACTGTGTATTTAGGCCACCAATAAAGTATCACAGAGTAAGCAGAGAAAATGTACAGCCACTACTTTTGCAGTCAGTTCCCCTTCACAAAATTGTATTTTAATTGCAAAGCGAGTAAAGATGTATTCAAAAAAGCATTCAACATTCTGTTTGTTCTTAAAAATCTCTTTTACAACAAGAAGCATCAACTGTATGCCTTATAACTGGTCTTACCAACGCCCCCCCAGCCCAGTGTTCTGCTTTCAACAGCAGCAATATGAGACATTACTTAGGGAGTGAGAGGAAGCCTACACCACTGCCTGGGGTCCCTTCTCATGTACTCTTTCAATACCCAAAGACATGCAAGTGGAGGGAGAATGATCCACGAACATGATCACCTCTGCAGAACGGCAGGAAATGAAAGGGAGAGTGGCACAGAAAACAATCTGAATATCCCAGACTCACAACCCCAGCTTGCTTTGAACCTTCCCACCACTTCCACAGTCCCAGTCTGAAAACTCCTCTTTCTCCACAGTTTGAAAGCCTCTACAAGTTCCCCATTCAGTCCCAGAAAGAACTGAAACTCTTCAGCAGACACATATGCACAACAGGCAAGAACCTCCACACACTTGCCCAACAGACAGGACAGGCACATTTTTCCCATGTGCTTCCCTACCACCCAGATGACTCTCAGGTAGCATTCAAAACCTGCTTACGGGCACATAAACCTAAATGCAGTCTTGCAGGGTTCCAGTATCCTTCATCTACTCTCTATAGCCTCCAGACAGGACGATATTCTTTCTCAATGTGACCTAGTTAGACAAACTAGTTGAATTACCCTGGTATTTACAACCAACTAAGAGTTCTGATACTTCAGAAATGAATTAAACTTATTCCACAATCCAGATAGTTTCTAAATACCAACTTTATTCAATTAAATCCCTTACAAATAAAACACTTTATACAGTCTAACAAAAACATGTAATCTAATCTACATATCATATACAATGTCTTTAGAACACATTCAATTATGTGCAGATTACTGTAAGAAATAGATAAAAATTGAAGACATAAACAAACCTTGGATAAGACATAAAAAACCCCCTTGGACAAGACATTAAAAATCCTTGGATAAGACATAAAAAACCCCCTTGTTTACTCCTGAGTTTTCTGTCTTAGAAATGTGCAAATATTCAACTGCAGTTTTGTATTTCTAAAAGGCCTACATCAGATTACAGGTAAGTGAAACCATCCTTTCAGGATACTATAAGAAAGCACAGACTTAAGTAAGCCAAAGAGTAGAAAAGATGTTTTTCCTAGCCTTTTTCACACCTAGTCCACATTATTACTTTTCCTTAAATGAGTATTTCCTGAGCAGTGGTTGACTGCTTGGTGCCAACTCATCACTTCTGACAGAAGGAGTTTAAAAAGGACTTTTTTCTGATGGTAAATCATTACCATCATCACAGCAGCGTTCACTACGCATGGAAGGGTCCATGAAAACACTAAATGTTCCACATTACTCTAAATTCTGCCTCAAGTGTTTTACACAGTTCACATTTTAGAGTTCTTGCACAGATTTTGAGACTAGAGAGAGAGCTGCACCACTGGAACTGTGCTAAGTGGGAGGTTATTGATGAAAAGAGCTGAGGAGAGAACTGCAGTGCTCAATGAAGGTAATGAATTCACACACCAAAAAAAAATCCCATTCTTCCCATGCTATCTATCAAACACAGAGGTTGATTTTTACTTTTTCAGGGCAGTCTAGCAGGTGTCACGTGGCTGGATAGCCATGACTAACCAGGGAACAAGTGACTACCTTTTACTGAGCAGAGATTCAGAACAAAACCAAACAAAAAAATAAACAAAAACCCCTCCGAACAAAAAACAAGCAACACTTCACCAGTCCTTCCACCAAAAGGAAAGGCACATGTAAAATTCATTCCATCATACTCATATTTGCAGTGGATGAGTCCATAATGCAAGAGCACTGATGACACACATGTCCAATGCAGTCTGCTACAAGAGCAGCTCTCCAGTTGCGTCTTAGCCCCAGTACATTTTCACAATTCAGACAGTCTCAAACACTTGCCACATTTTCAAGAACTCCCTTCTGCACTGGTTTTGCCTTCCTCCTCCTTTAACAGGTACAGCAGCAGCTGGAGCACATCACCACAGCTCTCAGCTGCAGACACAGGGTGCTGGGCCCCCTTTGCAAAGCCAAACCCAGCGCTGCTTCCTGCTGACAGCCCTGGGTGCAGCTCTAGAGCAAGGCCAAACAAAGCAGCATCAAGACTGTAGGATGTCAAGGAAACTTCTCAAATTTGGAAGTCTGCAAAGAAGTCCGAACAACTTATCGCAAGAACTAATTTCTGATTTTTAAAAAAGCTAATCATAAAGAGAACTAAAACTCTTCACAAACACGGAACCTCGTTTTCCCTACCAGGGGTCACTGTAACAGACACAGCCCTCCGAAGCACACCAGACCTCACGGAACTCACACGTGCAAAGGGAAACAGCACGTTTCAAGATACCAGTACCTTTCAAGAGCTCTTTTTAGGGATCTCCACCCAAGCGTTTCACTGAGCCATACTAGAAATACACCAAAGAAATGCTAAAGAGTGTTTAAACACAGTATACAAAGCCCAAATTCCCACAGCCGAAAATGAAACCTGAGGCAGAATTAAACTGACGATCCTCAACCAAGATTATGCCCTCAATGTATATTTTCATACACCATTTAGGCTTATCAACAATATTTAACATCTTCCCGGGGAACAAACCAAACCAAAACAAGCAAACCCAAACGCCAGCACTTGGCAGGTTACGCGCAGCTCAGCATCCCCGTCCCGGACGCGTCTGTCTCACGGGTAAGTTTCAGCCCCCGGCCCGG
>VXAY01006832.1:195355-207738 GCA_013399855.1 Oxyruncus cristatus | reverse complement strand
GCCCGGCCCCACAGCGCCCCGCGCGGGACGGGCGGGACCGGCGGCGTGAGGGGAGCGGGCGGGGGAACGGGGCAGGGACTGGGCTGTGCGCGGGCAACGCGACAGGAACCGGGACGGGGAACGAGGCGGTGCGAGGGGATCAGGAACGGGGGAATGGGACAGGGAAACGAGATCGGGATCGGAGCGATGCGAGGGGAACCGGGACGGGGAACCGGGGCAGGAAACGGGGCGGTGGGAGGGGACTCCAGGGCAGGGAAACGGGACAGAGAACCGGAACGGTGTGAGGGGAGAGCGGGACCGGGACGATGTGAGGACAGACCGGGGCGGTGCGAGGGGCTGCTGGGACGGGGAACCCCCAGACGGCCGGTTATCGGGCAGGAGCCTTCCTCTGACGAACGCCAAGTTCAAAACCTGGAATTATCGCTGAAATTAAGGAGCTTTGACCTAAATTTCGAGGTAAACCCAGAGAAGAACGAGTGCCCGCGTCTGAGGCTGGATCCCACGGCTGGCAGGAGGAACTGCACGGCGCCGGCTGCGTTGCTTTCCCGTGAGGCAGATTTTGGAAAGGCATGTATTTAGGGAGTGATTAAGATACAAAATCTTTATGTTAATGAATTCAGCTGTCAGGAGGAGCTGGAAAATTTGAACAGTTCTCATGCAGCATAGTGCAGTGCCCTAAACCTGCCCCTTTTCAACAGGAACCACCACAAAATACTTCAGAATCCCACCGTTGGAAAAACGATGTGATTTTTACATCTGTTTCTGCTTGTGCAGAAACATGGTGTGAAAGATTCCAAGGGGTCCTATGTCCCCTTCCCATTCCACCAGCTCAGACCCACATGGGCACGATAAAGCAGGTCAGCATTTCTCATCTCCCGAGAATGGTGGTGGGGGTTCCAAAGGCACACAACATCAGTTAGACCAACAGTGATAAAATCCACCAAACCAGCGGGTTAACTGTCATTAATGATCGACCCAGGGAGCATAGGCCATAAAGCATGAATTAATGAACTTCAACTTACGAAATACTTAATTCTGTTGCACCAAATTCTATTACAGTTGGAAAAGTGAAGTTTCATAGGTTAATTCTGTGTGTTAATTTCAAATACTATTTTACTGTAAAAGCGTGAAGACAGCTACTGCTGTTAAACTACACGCTTCAATGGCTGCTAAAACCAGCTACAATTCCAACTCATGGGAAGTCAGGTAAGTAACCATCAGGTGTCATCCAAAGTGTCCCTTAAGCACTGAAGATGGCTGCTTCTCCAGGCTGCCACCTTCACAGCCTTGACTGATGGTCAATGCTCCAGAATCCAAAGAAAGTACCAGAGTGGCTGATCCAGGGACCGACTGTGTGGTTTCTCTAATTTGGGAAAAGCAGGACTGATGCAGACACTCACCTATACAGGTTTTCAACCCTCCCCTTCAATATTGTACCTAAGACCACCCCTTCCATAGACAGCAGCCGTGTTCTTTGGAGAATTTTATTAAAATATATCCAAGAAGTAATCAAACATTTTCTTATGAGTCAGGAGAGAACTGAAGTGAGAAAAACATCTGTACAGAGGACAGTGCTGTAAGTTTTTCTTTACATGCTTTATTTCAATGTTTCACAGTTTAGTCATTGTCTACAAAAATATATTTCTGAAACTCTGAGTCCTCTATAAAAAAAGCTGGTCAGCAGCAGTGACCCTGACAAACAGAATGTACCTTGGGACAGTGTGAGCACCTCCTGTAAGCAGATTAGTGCAGCTAGGGCACTCCTGCCTCACCCTGGGAGACTTCTGTTCTTTGGGATTAAAGCTCTGCACTAGTTCTGAAGGAAGGCATTAAAAAAAAAAAAAAAGTCATTCCACTTCTGTATACTGCACTAAGCTTGGGAGGGGGAGCTGCAAGTCAGTGTATCACACAGCAGAAAGTGCTCACAAAGCACTTGGCACTCGGGGAAAGGAGAAGACCTCAGGGTGCTTTAGTACTGGTAAATTTTTCTTTGAGCTCTCCGTTCAGAACAGCCTTTGTCTGGTGATAATAGGTTCAGGCTGTCAGCAGAGGTACAAATGGCAAACAGGCAGAGTAATCCTATAAGCGCAAAGAGAGTCCTTTTTGAGGACAGGATAAGAGTTCTGTTCATTTTTACCTCAACATTTTCTGCTGTGGCTTTAATCAAGGGGAAAATTGCCTTCACAACCAATCACAAGTTGTTGGAGAGAACAGAGCCACTATCAGTGCTGTCAGCTTCAACTCCTTAGTACCCATAACTGGAAATATTCCTTATTACATCAATTATTTAATTCCTACGCTTACTAGTCACCAGTGTATCTAGCCACCACAAATAAGAACTGAGAAACTCAAGTGTCCCCCAAATGAGATCTTTCTACTCTTCCTCTGCTCAGTTATTTGACTGGTCTACAGAGAAACCTGCAGTCAAGAAAAAAAAAAATAAATTGCCTCTTTTAAAAAAATAAATCTATCTTGCATTGTGCTCTAGAAAAGACAAGGTCAATGTACTCTGATCCTCAAAGCTCATCATTAGAAGCCCCTTACCACAAAATAATCTCAGACCTGAACCCCTAAGCTAGGTAGGAATTTTCAGCAGCAAGTAAGAGTAGTTATTGACAGACTGCTTCCCTAATGTGGTAATAGACAGATGAGCTTTCTGAAAACTTTTCCATACCTGCCTGTCAGAAGAAGAGTTTTCTGAGCCAGCAGCTTGTGAAATAGAGATTTCCTTGAGATTAGAGAATTCAGGAAAGTGCTGCTGGTTATTTTAGGTACATCTGCAATCAATGGGCTTCTGAGCTCTAGGCTTTTGCTCAGAAAAAGTTCTCCTGTAACTCGTGCCTACCACCAGTCCCAGTCTGATCTGCTAAACCTGAGCAGCCAAGGAGGTATATGAATTTTAAGTAGAATTAGCATCATCCATGAAAACACAGAAGCCATGAACCTTCACTGAGACAAATACCTTATCAAAAAAAGACACTCAGCACTAGAAAACTAATATCATCTCACTAATGCTAAACAGTTAAAGTGTAAAATCTGTAAGAAAACACCTGAAGTTTACTTCTTGACTATTTTCCTTTCTTGAATTGCTGGGGGGAGCGAGAGGGGTGGAGGAGAAAGGAAAGAATCACTTCACTGTATTAGTAGTAAGCCATTATACAGAAGGCAGTGTTGGAGAAAAATTTAAAACCAGGAAAAAAAAAATCTGAAAACTGATTCCAAAAGCTTTCCTCAGCTTCCCAAACTCAACAGCCTAAACAGAGGATTTTGTCCATACTTCAAGTTGTTTTTCCAGTCTGTTCCCATCTGTTCAGCTTCCAGTCACAGACACACAACAGAGAAAAGAATCAAGGAAGGCTGAGAAACCCACACATAGGGTTTTGCCTCCCATATAGCACCTACTTTATATATCAACATGAACAAATCAATCAGAAATTGTTACGTCTTGTGCACAGAAAGGCTGTAACTAAAGTGTAACAAGATGAAATTAAAGGAAGACTTGGAATTAAAGAAATAATTCGTCCCGTGGAACCTCTTTTCCTGAAGACTCCACACCCCATGAAGTAGCACTTCATGTTCAATCATTTGTGAACTGGAAAAGACTTGTCAGCAACAATCCTGCCTTTGCTTCAGGTGAAAAGCTGAGAGTGTTCATTCTCCTTTACTATCACAAAGCTTATTCATGTAAAACAAACCGGTCTGGCCTTGCCCTGCCCTGCCCTAGAGATGCAGGATATCAGAGAATCAGAATATGCCGAGTTCGAGGGGACCCATCAGGATCAGAGTCCAACTCCTGGCCGTGTGCAGGAGACCCCAAGAATCCCACCAAGTGCCTGACAGCATTATCCAAATGCTCCTTGAACTCAGACAGGCTCGGTGCTGTGACTACTTCCCTGGGGAGCCTTTTCCAGTGCTCAATCACCCTCTGGGTGAAAAACCTTTTCCTGACTGTCAAAAGCCTTCTCCAACAGCACAGAGAAGTGGGATGTCACTTCTAGCTGATGCAGTTATGTAAAAAGAGAAAAAAAAAAAAATCTGTAGCATAGTTTAGAATCCCAGCATGATGGATACCTTGTGGATAAACACTGCCACAGACTGTGAGGTACTTGTGTGTGAGGAACCAGCAACTGCAGCTGCACGTTATTGCTACTTGCTGTCTCTCAGGGCAAGCTTTTCCCATTTCTGCATTCTCTTGCCTTCTCCAAGTTACAGACTCCAGGGTGAACTATTCTGAAGCCTCACCAACACGGTGGCCACCAGAACACATCTGATGACATTTTAATCCCTTCCAAATTATTTACAAGGCTGGCTTTGAGACTGTTACTTTTAACTTCAGGCCTAGAACTGCATAGAGAAAATTTTGTATGGTCAAGAACTAGCAGTGCCTGCGCTACGTCTCTTCTCACAGGAAGCATTAATTAACACAAGCAAAGTAACACACAGAGCTTAGCCTAGGCTGCATTCTATCAACAGCATAATGAAGACAATAGTCACAACTTCTCCAATTCACTAGTATTTCTTCTAATATTCCAATGGCTACACTTAAGAGAGGTTCAGCCAAATTAAATTTAAGCTACAAGTCACAACTGAAAAGTGTGCACTGAAGTCTGGTGTTAGGAACACTGAGGACCATCCCTGATCAGGCGGCTTCACTTCTATTTTCGAGTGCACAAGGACAGCTCCCTGTCACACACAACTGAAGCAGATACATGGGAAAACTCATTCATTAAGCCAAGGGGAGGCAAAGTCACTGCTGCCATGCCCCAGAGGAGAAGGATTCATTGAGAGATTATAACTAAAGGGTTACAAAACAAAGGCAAGAACTAAAGTTTGTCGGTAATGAAATGCATTCTCCCGTCCCATATGAACAGGAAACAGTCTCTGTAGGGTGTTAAAGAAGGTCCTAGGAGGAGATACCCTCCTACTTTTTTCTGCTGCCAAAGGAGAGGAGAGAAAGACGCTGCTATTGGTCAGCAGGAATCTCTCTGTCTGCATCCAGTTTGCTCGTCTCTCCTGGGGAAGGGGTACGTGGTGCAGAGTGAGAAACAGGAGGAATCCCATGAGCTACAATCCCTTCCACTACTGGTGGTTCTGGTAGGCCAGGGGTGGCTACTCCCACTACTCCTGGAGGAAACCTAAAACCAACAGAAACATAGAAGTTACAAGCTTGTCCAATGGTTATTCAAGGAGAAAGGAGCCGTGCCCTCAGACACCTGCTGAACACAAATCCCTCTTTCTAACAGAAATGCTCTGAGATAGAACACAGGAAAAGTCTCCAGAGCTGAAGAGTAGCAGTGATATCCTAATGCCAAATGACACCTGTTCACAGACAGAGATAGTCTAAGCATTTGGATAAAGGTACAAAGTTTATCTAGAGTGGAAAACAGTGTGAGGCACTGTAAGAAGGCACCTGAAGGGCTGGGAATTCCCTCCCCCTCAGCAGGACGAATATAAGCTGCAGTTATCCTTCACTGGGCTCCAAGACAGAAAAAGTAGTGAGCTGAACTAATAAAACAGCTAGATGCAAGATGAAAAACAGGAGAGCAACACTCATGAATTGCTAATGAACTATTTTTCCATTACTTCCATTCTGCCTCCCTGTGCCGCCGTCATAAATATATCTGAACCTCTGTAGATCTCTCATAGAAGGGAAGTATATATTACCTACTTTGCAGATGGGAAGAAAAACAAAAGGGAAGCAGCCCGCCCACAATCACTTGGCAGGTCTGTAACAGACAAATAGACTGAAATACACTATATTTAGACCACTGAACAAAATCCACGGGACAATACCTCAATAATAGTCCACATTTGGGCTACAGGCAAGAACTGTCCTTTGTTTATATAGCCCTAATGATATACACAACTTCTAAATGTTAAGTTCCACACCTGTTTTGGGGGCATCCAGCAGGCTTTCTTATATTAAGATATCTCTTGGGCAGGTCTTGCAAGGATTTGCAAAAACTGACTAGTATGCAGCTGGACCTGTGCTAAATCCTAGTACAGCTTTAGAAGACCTGCTGTTAAGTTTTGTGGAAGAGCTCATATACAGAGTATACAAGAACACAGACATACCTGCTCGCAGGTACAAGTACTTCTCAAACCCGCAGAGGGATGTTGGCCTACTTCAGCAGGAAGATATGCTTGGCCAACCTACATATCTCACCTGTAAGCTGCAGCTCCGTTCAGTTCTGGGTGGACAGTTGCAGGATCAATACTGGACCACTGAGCTGCTAACAGCAAGTACTCCTTATTAACACAGTTCCTCAAAGCATCAGGTATGTGACCTGCAAGAGCACCAAGAATGACAAAAAAAACCAGGACACAGGTAGGGGGGAGCTTGTTCCCTGCAGCATTTACAAAGGACAGTAGAAAGAAAATGTGCAACATCTTTTTCATCTACCTCCACAGGATAACACGGGGCAGGGGAGACTCTCCTCTGAGCACCTGGTCTCTGGAGAAGACAAGAAATTGCTCCTTCCTTCCCACTTCTGTGATCTTGAGAAAATTATTGACCACAACCTGCCATGGCTAAGCCTCTCCCTTTTCAAGAGACAACACATACTATTTCAGGAAAAATATACAGTGTAACTGTCAAAGGAATTACTGCAAAGGATTTGGAAGATGAAGGTAAAAGGCTTCCTTCCCCAGAGATAGAAAGAGCCACTCCAGCATTAGGTGCAAGATTCTCAGAAGGCAAAGATACAATTATGAACTTACACTCCAGTTCCAGAAACCAATTACTGAGTCCAAGTTTTCAGAACAAGCAGCATAATCCTTGCAGGGAACTAAACACTAACTCAGCAGCAGCTCCAGAGCACACAACCTCCTTCATTACCTGTAATAGCTCTGCGGATCTCTTTAGCTGCATCTTCTCTGGATTCAATGGAAGCCTGTTCACTGTACCAGGCAGTGTGAGGGGTGCAGATAACATTGGGTGCATCTTTTAAGGGCCCCTGAGCAAAACTGAGGGAAGAAACAGAAAAAAAAAAAAACAAGTGTTTTCCCTCCAGAAGTGATAACCCCATCTGTCCTCTTGGGCATCACGGTAACACAAATAACAAAAAACCCCCAAAAGAATCATCCAGCTTAGGTGATGTGAGTCACCAGACAGCAGCAGGCATGCAGGTCCAGTGTTACCTGAAAGGCTCAGACTCATGTACATCCAATGCTGTTCCTCTGATTCTCCCCTCTTTCAAGGCTTGTGCTAAGGCTTTCTCATCTACCAGCCCTCCCCGGGCTGTGTTCACTAAGAAGCAGCCCTGACGCATCTGGAAGAAGAAAAATATTAAGTGCATTGAGAATAAGACTTTTCATGGAAGCTAAGTGAATCTTGAGAAGTCTACTGGAAATGAGCAGGAGTCTGCAGTGATTAGATGAGGCCTGCAGGAATTAGGAGTGCTCTCACTGCAAAGCTAACCACAGGGGAAATGCCTGCAAGCAATGCTTGAGAAATTTGCTTTAAAAATGAACAAACAAAACCACAAGACACCAAGGGCAAAAGTGGAACTCTCAAGTTCTGCACTCCATATTCATCCTACTACATTAAAAAAGAAAGAGGACATAAATCAATAATCCAGCTATACAGAACTGGACTACAACATCCAGATGTCTCTCAGAAAAGCACTGGAATATACTAGTGGAGTATAGCCCGAGACTGACTTTGCAGTGGGCTTGGGCAGAGAGGCTTTGGCAGAGTTGTGTAAAAAAAGGTACACAGTCCCAGCCACACCATTTCTGGCTCTGACCAGCACAGTAAATTACGCATTTTAAAGATCATCTGATATTACTGAATCACCCAAAATATTCTTTATAAATGATATTACTTGGCAAGAAGAGCCAATCCTATTCTTCTCTTAGTATGAAATTCTACACAGCACAAAGCACAGGCACCCGGATCCACACGCTCCCAGCCTCCCAAGGCAGCAGGAGGCACACAACAGAGGCAGCAGGATTCACACGCTCTCAGCCTCTGTGAAAGCAGCAGTTTCTGTTTGCATTCATTTCCACAGCGCTCTGTGGGGGAAATCAAGCTCCTGCTGCACCTGTTTAATAGTGAAGTCATTGATGAGGTGATGGTTATGTTCATTCAGGCTGCAGTGCAATGTGATGCAATCGCTGTGCATTAGTAGATCCTGCAGGGTTCCTACTCGTTGTAAACCCAAGGATCGCTCCACTCCATCCGGCAGATAGGGATCATAGAAAATCACGTTGAAGCCAAAGGACTTGGCTCGCAGAGCCACTGCCTGTCCAACTCGGCCTTCACAAAAGAAAACCCAAAATCATCAAGGAAAGGTAAAACAAACTTTAAAGACAAGATACTGAGGTAGACTGGGAGCCTACACTGGAGTTTACTGCCAGGGCCCAAGGTACTGCCGCCCTGGAAACCCCCAGGATTGCCATAGGGATCCGGAGGAGGCTATTCAGTGCTGATCCTATGTGGCTTGTTCTAGTCTTTCCCCATGCAATAGTCAGAGCTTAATCTACAAGGAGCTCTGTTTCCAAACCAAATCTGGACCCTGAGTCAGAGGTAGTAATAATCTGACTACAAGAACTTGGAGAAGGAATTGGTAGCTTTCAGGAGGCTTTGTATTGATACAAAGCCCAGCACACAGGGAAACAGTCACCAAGAAGAGTTGTATGAATGTTCCAACTCTAACCACTTGAAATCAATCAATCCCATGCCATACACCCAACTCTTGAAGATATCCAGCATGACAGAATAGGGCACTAGCATTCCTTAGGAGTCAGTGTGTTTCACAAAGAACAGCTGTAAAATTATCGCTTTTTCCAGTGTGTGACTCTTAGGTTCCCAAAAACTTCCGGAGTTCTCTTTTCAGTGTAACAATGGCCGTCACTTACCCAGTCCAATGATGCCCAAAGTCTCCCCACGGATACGCACAGCGCCTCCAGCCACCTCTCGAATCTGTTCCACACTCGAGGCTCGGTTCCCTTCCCGCAGAGCCTGGTGGAGCCAAGTGACTCGACGATAGAGGTTCAAGATGTGGCAGAGGGTGGAGTCAGCAGTCTCCTCTACTGAGGAAGAAGGGATGTTGCAAACTGCAATGCCTACAAAGCCATAGAGGTCATATAAGATTTTTAGCCTCACAGTGCTAAACCAACATAAAGCTCTTTAGGCACAAATCCCAAATGATAATTCAGTTCTCCGGAACTACTGCTGAGAAACACAGGATTCATTTCAGAAGCTCATTCTACAACAACACAGATGTGACCAACCGGCTTTTCAATCCCCCAGGAAACACCATTCCTCCATTCCTTCCTTATAAATATCCAGTTGATTGACACACTCACCAGAAAAAAAAAGCCCAAACAGGCCAAAATGACAAAACTGGGTCATACAAGTGATGCAAGAAACTGACTTTTAGGAGATCTGCATTCAAAAAGATGCGCTCCTTCCACAGATACCCCTGACAGATTAACTGGCAGACTGCAGAATTAAGACAGATGGCTGAGCTCCTTCATGCATCACAGTCCAGATGCTCACTGCAAGCATCAGCCTCCCCAGGAGCAACAATAAGTAACTAACTCATTAAATGCAGAGAGAAGCCACAGAAGCCTCTCTATTCATTTGAAGTTATGCTTAAAAATAACAATACAACACTACTCAAGAATAACATACAACCACAAGGACCATAAAACCCATGGCTAGAACTATCAGGTAAATTAGTAATGCAAATGAGTTGAAGTCCTAGAAGCATAAATTAGTGTCAGAAAAGGGAAAGATCACTGTATCAAAATCTGTTCATTCCTGAGCAGTCTATTTACTAAAAAAAAAGAAAAGGGAAGAGGGAGGGCTGGCAAAATACCACTTCACTGCTGCTACCCTTCATTCAACAAACCAGCCAAGAAATAATGACTAGATGAGAAAAAAAGGTCTTCCCAAACATTACCTTAGCCACTTGTCAAACCAAGGCAACTCTTCTGCCTCAAAAGACCACCCAGCTAAAAACTAGGAGTAAAATCTAGGCAATGGTTGAAGGCATCACTGTTTTGTAAGCCTATTCAGAGGAGTAAAGTTTTAAATCAGAACCTACCCGCATATACAAAATTAACATTTCACTTAACCCAGACCATGCTTTCCCATGAGAACTGCAAGAGCAATGGCCACACACAGTCCCAGATATCCGACTCCTTTTCTCTACG
Source organism: Oxyruncus cristatus (assembly GCA_013399855.1). Classification (NCBI taxonomy): domain Eukaryota; kingdom Metazoa; phylum Chordata; class Aves; order Passeriformes; family Cotingidae; genus Oxyruncus; species Oxyruncus cristatus. The sequence goes on along the minus strand of VXAY01006832.1, from coordinate 197,574 downwards.
AAATAATTTCAAATTGTGCCATTATGCCACACAGACAACTTGGAGGATGTGGGGAAGGGTGATAGGAAACCCCAGCTTCTCTTCATCTCACTGGTTACCATCTCACTCAACTCTAGACAAGCCCTATGCATCCATCTGTCACACAGCTAGACATAAATTTGTCTGAACATGCAATATTATGCCTAAATGTAAGAAAACACAAACAACAGCCCTTTGGTCTGAAGATTCAGAACACACAAGGAACAGTATCTTACCTCAAAATGAATTAAAGGGCCTGGCTAAGCATGAACTAACCATTAATTGTCCATGAAAAGCAAATCTAGCCATGCATAAGGGTCATCAAACTATTGCTCCAAAGCAGAAGTGGCAAGCAATGGCCTGATGGTGAAAGAACTTTGACTCATTTCACCTTGGTTTAATGAGTGTGAGAAAGCCCTGAATCTGAACGAATCCAAGATATGGATGGTGACTTTAAGTAGAGAAACCTGAGACTAGATCAGGTTCCAAACTCAGCCTAAATATGTAAAGGCTGGATGAAAGCCAGGGATCTTGCCAGGAACACTTGAGATTATTCCCTTGAATCATCCAAATGAGAAGGCTCTTTAGGCTCAGTTCAAGCACTGGCCAAATACACACTCTTCATTTATTTGCAATTCATCTGTTCTGACAGATCTGAACACTGTAATGCCTATCTCAGTTTTATATACAAATACCTATAAAGCTTAACCTGACCTGCATTACATTAAGGAAGGTTTCAAATCCCTAACACTGAAAAACCTTGAAAAAGAAAGGGCAGGGTGGTTCAGTGATCCATCTCACCTTGGAGACTACAAGGTCCAGAAGTCTCACTGCCATGTGTTTAAGAAATAGCAGCTTTGGGTCACCTGGTCCAGAGGTTCTTCACGTGCCTAGGGCTCTAAAGGGATCACTAATAAAGTTTTAAATCAGAACCTACCTGCATATACAAAATGAACAGGAAAACTCATCAAGCATTTACAGTGAGTTCATCCTGCATCAGCATTTGCAAGCAGCTTTCAGACATCAGTTTGCTAAATGCTCACAAAAAAACCAGGGTTGCCTCACCAAAGGTTACTTAGACCCCATATTCTGGTTCCTGAATCCCTCAAACAAAGACAACAAAGGCACCAACATCTACAGCAGAGCAATCTGAGAACTGAGAATCTTTCTTCCAAGCCCCGATATTGGTCAGCTTCCTCAAGACACCTGATACTGAGCAACCCCAAATCTTCACATAAAAGTTCTTAAATGCACTCAGCTATAGAGCACAAAAACACATGCAAATGTTCCCCTCCACATGCAGTTCTGATTGCAACACACACCTACTGGTGCCATCATACCTAATTCTGCAGCAGATTTGATGTCAACATTGTCATAGCCACTGCCAATACGCACAATGACCCTGAGGGCTTTGAATTTCTCCAGATCCTGACGAGAAAGGGTAATGGTGTGATACATCAGAGCTCCTACTGCCTCATTCAGCACCTATAACAAAAACCAGTCCAAATCAGTATCTGGTTTGGTCACCTAGGAGGCAGAGCTCTACTTCTGAATGCTTGCACATTTTCTTGCCCACCTTTTCATGGATTTCCTGAGTTGACTGAGCATCACAAAATGCCACTGTAGCTACATCCTTCAAGATGGGCATCTCCACAGTGCAATCTCGTCCATCCAGGAGTGCAACCAGTGGCCGTGCTGGCATTGGACCATTCACAATAGGAGGCCGTATGCCTATTAGGAAAGTCAGCAGGAGTGATTACATAAAAAACAAGAATTCAGCAACTCTCCTTTGCTAGTCCAGTAAGTCACTAACAGTATTTAGAAACACATTAGGCAAAGCAAAAGGCATAAACAGAAAACAAACACAGGGAAAAGAAGCTGAAAAAAAATACAACCACCTCTGCCACCACTAAATAAAGGAAAATCAAGTATGTTTTATCAATAACGAGATAATAGAGGTGCTCTACTCAGAAGCGCATCATCTTACTCCAGGCTCCTGAAACGAGTTACAAAGTCGGTTCAGGCCTCCCCATTACCGTGCCCACTCCTCCATCTCAGCCCAGATACTGTTTCCTCCTTGAGGGAGCAGAACTCGTATGTTCTCGAGCCCTCCGACGCTCACAGGCAGCCGCCCCTTTCTCGCAGGCCGCAGCAGCTCCCGCGGGCGGCGGGGCCCGGGCAGGGCCGGGCCGGCGCCGCCC
>VXAY01006832.1:146936-186260 GCA_013399855.1 Oxyruncus cristatus | reverse complement strand
CCGCCCGCACCCCGGTCCCGCTGCGGGGCGGCTGCGGGCGGCGCCGCGGTGGCGGCCGTTCGGGTGACCGCTGCTCCCTACGGTGCTCCCTCCGGTGCTCCCCACGGTGCTCCCCACGGTGTTCGGCACGGTGCTCTCCCCGGTGCTCCCCCGGCTGCTCCGGGCGCAGGCGGCGGGTCGGAATTCGCGTTTCCAACCGGGAAAGGAGGCTCCTGCTCTGCCCGGAGCGGGGAGCTGTCGGTGTGGCTGTGGCCAAACTGGAGGAACGCTCCGGGGAGGGGAAGGTCTGCCCTGGGGTGAGGAGCGAGGGGCGGTGTTGGAGCCGATCCCTAAGGAGCGAGGGGAGATGCCGGTGCCCATCCCAGACCGCGGCCGGACGGGTACAATGCGAGGATGCTCCTGAGCGGGTCCCGGCTGCGCCGCCTCTCGCTGGCTTCGCCCAGGGCAGTTTTTGATACCTACCCCCCGTGCATTCCCCCTCGGGAGTGCTCTGGGCCCTTAGTTTTCCGAAGAGAGACTCAGTCTGCTGAGACCAATCCAAGGAGCTCCTGCAGAGATGCAGCTGATGGTTCCACTCTACCTTCTGTTACTGCCAAATCACAAGAGCCGAGGATTGAAATTATTCCTCTTTTTCCAGTTAATCTCTTGTGCAGCCTTCGTGGCTGATGGGTCTGGGAGCACAGAAACTACAAACGACTCTGAAGCATTCCTAGACGTTGGCTATGGGATGTCAGTGCTTTACACTCAAGAAAAGCTGCAGCTGCTGAATGTCACAATGACTGTTTAAAAAATGGGCTGTTGCACTTAGACCTCAGTAGCGCTCTCAGCCACATGTTACAATAGATTTCCCACACTTTTCCATGTTCAAATGCCAGTTCTTCTTTGGTAACTGTTAACAGAAAGGTTTCCCTTCTGTAATCATCCTCTCTTTCAAAATCATGGTGCACCACAGGCAACTGGATGTACATATCTATATTGAGTGAAAAGGGAGAAAAAAGCTGTATTGTATTACCTATCCATTTTTCTAAGGTATGAATAATAATAATCTGTTAATTGGTTAAACCTTTTACGTTTTTTTTAACTATGGAAGGTATTCCCATACCCATGTGGTCTTTAACACGTTCTCCAACCTAGACCATGGGTCTAGGAAAGAATTAGCTTTCTCATTCTTTCACATTGTTATCTGGAATACTTTCATTTAAAAAATTGAAATAACTTGTCAAGTTTCGGCGTCTAGAACAATGCACAGCTATTGTAGGATGTCTGTAGAGGAGGACTGTTTTGAAGTTTACAGCAGCTTCACCTGTGCTTCACCGGTGAACCCACTGTGCTGGGTGCAAAGCATTTTTGACAAGAGACTTTTCGGGGAGCTTAAAAAGTCATCGAATCTCTATGTAAGAGCCAGATGAACTGCAAAGTGCAGTAAGCTGATAGAAAAATACAGGAATTTGTACAGATGAGACTAAGGTACCTATGCAGTATTACTACACTGTAGGAAAAGTAGACAGTTTGAGAAGCAGACTGGCATAGAATTATGCAAACTCCTGCCTACAGCAAATAAACTGATGAAACCAGCAAAAGGGAAGGGAGTGAGAAAACAAATTAGATGGTAAAGATGGTACATCAGACAGTATGAGCTTACCAAGATTTTTTCCTAATCTGTAGTGAAGGCAGACTGAAATAGTACTACTGCACCTGCTGAACAAAGAATGATAGGTAAGATGATGTACCCAAAGAACATTAAAGGGAGATATAAGGCTCAGCACAGTCATTTCTTAAAACCAGCCGAACAATACTGAACTAAAGGGAAGAAACATACTAGCTTATGTATAATGTTTTTAGAAAACTGTCTTGTTCCTAGTCTTCATTGTACTTTTACTGTAAACATAGGCTGATAAACTTCAGAAATGAGGGAATGTTACAGGCTGAATTCACCTACCTGTGACAACATAGTCATAGAATCATAGAAAGACTTGGATTGGAAGGGACCTTAAAGCTCATATCCTTCCACCCCCTGCCATGGGCAGGGACACCTTTCACTAGACTGTGTTGCTCCAAACCCCATCCAACCTGGCCTGGAATAATTCCAGGGATGGGGCAGCCACAGCTTCTCTGGGCAACCTGTGCAAGGGCCTCGCCACCTTCTGAGTAAAGAATTTCTTCCTAACGTGTAATCTAAATCTCATCTCTATTTTAAAATTGTTCTCTCTTGTCCTATCACTATCTGCCTGTATAAAAAGTTGCTTTCCCTCTTTTTTTAGAAGTACCCTTTAGGCACTGGAAGGGGCTCTAAGGTCTCCCCAAAGCTTTCTCTTCGCTGGGCTAAACACCCACTGCTCTCCCAGCCTGTCTTTAGAGCAGAGGGGCTCCAGCCCTTGGAGCATCTTTGTGGCCTTCTCTGGACCTGCTCTAACAGGTCCACAACTTTCTTGTGCTGAGGGCCCCAGAGCTGGATGCAGCACTGCAGGTGGGGTCTCACAAGGGCAGAGCGGAGAGGCAGAATCTCCTCCCTCAACCTGCTGGCCAGTCTGATTTTGATGCAGCCCAGGACGTGTTTGGCTTTCTGGGCTGCAAGTGCAGATGGACCCCCAAGTCCTTCTCTGCAGGGCTGCTCTCAATATGTTCATGTTCCAGCCCAGATTCATGTCAGGGATTGCCCTGACCGTGTGCAGCACCCGCACTTGGACTTGTTGAACGTCATGAGGTTTTCCTGGGCCCACTTGTCAAGTTTTTCCAGGTCCCTCTGGACGGCAGTGTTAGGTGTCACCCCTTAGGAAACAACAGTCCATGTGAAAAAAATAAAAGCTGAGAAAAAAACTAGTTTTAAAGATTATATTGTTTAACCTAAGATGATTTAATACTTCCACATAAGGTAGCACGTGTGTGTATATGTGTATAATCAGTGCATGTGTCACACAAATATATGTACACACAGAGATATAGGCAAGGGTTTACAAGCAACCAACAGGTGAAAGCTGGCAGGCTAAGCCTTCATCTGCATTTTTGGCAGGGATTTCAGGGACTGGGTTTTATGTACTTAAAATGACTGCATATCAGCACTTCTAGATGAAGCTACTTGCATCTTATGTTAAGGATTCTTTTTATTATGCAAAAAAAATACACGTCCTTATGTTTTCAAGCTCAGTGAAGTGGTTGTTTTTACACCCTATAAATGGCTTTCTCAGTACATCTCTTAATGACCAGCATATACTTTAGTAATTGCAGCAGCACTGACTCACAGCACACTGTATGGTGTTACTATGTGCTTATTGCACTGCGGTTTTCACTGCTCAGATAGAAGAGCTTTTTCAAAGCAGGCCTCAGCAACCCCAGCGTTTCACGGGGATTTACTGCTCCATAAAATACAGAGCCAAGTTGAAAGAGTTAAGGGCAATTAAAAAAAAAAAAGGGGGTTTATTAAACAAAATTATTTTTGAGTCTTTTATTTGACCTTTTGTTCCCTCTTTCATAAATACTCATCCTTTTGTTTCTGAGTGCAGACAGCTCTTGTTCCTTGTTACTCCTTGTGAAAGACCCCAACGAGTTCTGCCTCTCACGTGGAGTCCTGGTTGCAGACAGGATGCCTGCAGAACAATGGCAAGGTGCTTGTGTGCCATTCACCCCGACTGGGGTCCTAACAATCTTTTCTCCACTCGACCAGGAGACCTCCTGGCTCTGCCCAGGAGTGACTGTGTCGTGGCAGAGCGGCTGTGCCTCTCGGACTCCACCTGCAATGCCACGTACAGAATCCTGGAAAGCTGTGCCCTGGCCAAGACTCGCCTCCTTCCACTGGATCACGATAGCAGGGTCAGATGTCTGAATGCAGAGCTGGACCTTGGGAACAGCTCTTTGCTGCACTGCAAGTGTCACCGGCGCATGAAGAGGCAGGAGCACTGCTTACGTGTCTTCTGGACCGTTCACTCCAGCATGACAGATGGTGAGATGAAATTATAGGAATTTACAAGGCACTAGTAGGACTTACCCCTGCCCCCCCACCCCTGAAAACAACTGTGAAAGGCCACTTCCCAACACTGCAGGTCTTGCTTTGGAACAGCATCTGCTAAAGAGAATTCATTACTGCTGTGTGTGATCAGCAGAGAAAACTGGTCTGGTCTGGGACGAGCCCTTCAAATACATCAGGGACTCCAAGATACAAAGGCAGCTACTCTGAGGCAGTTAAATTTAGCACTGTAAAAAATACCTCAGAACAGTCCTATCTGTCCATCACTGAAAAGGCACTTGAGACTATGACACACACTGTCATGGCACCCCTGAATGTGCTGCTGCTTTTTTTAGTGGGATGCTCCTACTTGACCTCCCACTAAAGTCTGTCTGTGCTGCTCAGCTCCTCACCTGTACTGAGGCTGGAAATGCCAGATGACTTAGACCAAATTGCAGCCAGACAAAATGTAATGCTGGGCTTGCACACACTAGTACCTTTGCCTTTCCAGCAGAACCATTCTTGGCATTTGGATTGGAGCAAGACAGAGCACTCTGAACTCCAGCCTGAGGAAAGAGCCAGCCATAAATAAGAAAAATACCCATTTAAGAATAAACAAACAAACAAATAGATAAGCAAGCTGGTCACAAAGCATTTCTTCCACTGAATGGAAGAATGAAATATCTTGTATCTTGCCTAGGCTATTTCAATTTGGAGACCTCTCCCTATGAGAACCCAGCAAATGAAGAACACTGGAAGACAGATTATAATAGACTGGCAGCTCTGGTATCAGGTAAGAATTGTAATGGTTAGATGGTTATATGATATATACATATGATATAATGCTGCTCTCTCTTAACTGTTTAGGGGCTGAAGATTATTAGGAACAATTTGGGGTAATGGCCCCTTTAATCAGAGCTGCTCTAGCTACTTGCCTAAATTTGTCCCCACTATCAAGTGTAAATACAGCCACAGACCCAGGCCCATAATAAAGGGAATTACCCACAAGGATCAATTTTCTGAAACAAGCACCCTGCCATGAACTAATAAAAAAAATCCTCTTTTGTAACTAATATAACTACAGTGCCATAGAGCAGGCACATACAAGGACTGATTTGCTTTGTTCTCTTTGATGTTCCAAACCTGGCCATCAGGAAAGGGCTATTCCTGCTTCCACACAGAATCTCTTCCTGGGGCTTGGTTCATGGTTTCTGTGTTTCTTTTGGCTTTATAGGCTCACAGTTAGCGGGAGATGCAACAAATCCGTGCCTGAAAGAAACTCATGTCTGTAACCTGAACAAGAAGTGTGTTCGTCTGCGCACAGACTACGCCTCCATCTGCACCAGGGCAGCGGGAAGTGAGGATGTGTGTGACCGGCGCAAGTGCCTCCGGGGGCTGAGGAATTTCTTTGAGAAAGTCCCTGAGGATTTCACCAAAAGGATCCTGTTCTGTCCATGTCAGGATGAATTTTGTGGAGAAAGACGCCGGAAAACTATTGTTCCTGATTGTTCCTTCCAGTCCAGCACCAAACCCAGTTGCCTCTGGCTGCTGGACTTCTGCTTGGAGGACCCTTTCTGCAAGTAGGTCCGGCAGCAGCAGATGTTGGCCAAGAGAGGAAAACAGCGTAGACACTGATGGTCTCATTTTCCTTCCTACAGATCCCGACTGGCTGACTTCCAACAAAACTGTCAACCTGCAGACACGTCTCCAGATGGCTGCTCTCTGCACAGCCATGCTGCATGCCTGCAGGCTTACATGGGGATGATTGGTAAGTGATATCCACAGGAGCATACAGGGTGGATGCTTTCAGGCCACAGACTTGCAGGCACACTCTGATGCTGTAAAGGACCATCCTGCTCTCCTGCAGGAGGTGGTGTACCACTGAACATGCCTTACTAATTGATGCCAGTGCTCCCCCTTGCCTCTGAGGTAAAAGCAGCCCAAAGGGAGCTCTTCCATGGCATTTATTGCTGTACTTTGTCCCATCCTCTGTTGTCAAATCAGAAGCACTTGCCTGAGATTTCTCTTCATTGCCTGGTGCAAAGGGCTCTAAGGGCCTCACCAATAGGGCTCTCTGGGCTTGTGTGAAGGAGGAGGTACATCCCATCACAGCAGGGATTAAACACTGCATTCCATCACTGCCTGACTTTATACGCCTGCTGGTTTGTTAGTGTTGCACACTCTGTGTTCTCAGGGCCAGCCAGAACACGGCACCACCAGCTGTTTGAAGGAAGGTCGTCTTTGGTTTGAGTTATTTACTGCCAACCAAACTGCCAGTACTTCTCCAGAGTGGCTCAAAAGAGGAGCTGTAAAGAGCAGCAGTATCTCAGAAGCTGTAAATGTAGAGTATACCTTCCATTTTTCCAGATGCCTCTGCTGGTTTTGTGCTAAATGAACACTGGCTGACTGGCACGCCAAGGGTGTGCAGTATTTGCTTAGCAAAAGGCAGCAGGTCACACAGTGTTACCAGCTGCACAAGGAGCAGGAGCACCTTTTGCTGCTATACGGCAGCACCAGCTTCAGTTCCCAGCACATCTCACCATCAGAGTGCCTGAGTCACAGGTAGCAATCTCCACACTTTCTCGCAGCCCAGCAGACTTCAGGTTGGTTCATCGGGCCTGGGTCACCTGGCTGGGAGCCCTGCCCTGGCCTGGGTAACACACCTGTCACAGTGGAAGACTTCTGCCTCCAGGGCAGCATTCCCTTTAGCCTAACATGATTCATGATGCTTCTTTCATCCGGGGATTTGGGACAGGCACACCCATGACACCCAACTATGTGAGTAACTCCAGTGTGGAGGTCTCCCTGTGGTGTACCTGCGAGAGCAGCGGCAACCAGAAGGAGAAGTGTGACCAGATACTCGGCATGTTTGAGAGCAACAAATGCCTTGGTAAGCATCGATCACATCACGATGAGAAACAGCTCAGCATGGGGGGATTCAAGTCCTGTGGTTTCAAGGTCCTGCTTTGCACTGCTCCTGTGTATAGTTCTGTCTTCTTCTGCAATGTCTCCATAATCTCCTCTGCAACCTATGGGACCAGCCTGAGTCTGCTCTCAGAAGTGTTTCTGTATCTTCTGGAAACACTTTTGTTCATCTCAAACACCATGAAGCTGTTTCCAAATACCGTGCAAATGAAGGGCACTGCAAAAACTTCACAAGGGGAGGTCAGATGTGCTGTGTCCATAGGTTGCTGAGTAACCACATCTGTGAGGATTATGGGTCGGGATTCCCCTCCTGTCCTCGTTCCTCTACTCTCCTTTGGCCCTCACTTGATAAAGATAAGTAGCTCCTGAGGCAGCCTGTTATTAGATTCACCAGCATAGCAGTTACAAAAAATCCTGTTACATGCAACTGCGTAATCCTAAGTCTGTATTTTTTTATCTCCCTAGCATTTTAGCAACGTACCTTAATGAGATTTAAATATTTAATGTTTGTAAAAGCTTCCAAAGGATATAAAAGAAACCAGCATCATTATGTAAATGATTAATATTTCAACCTGCCTCCTGCAGTATAGAAGAGCCTTACACCCAGCACTATAGATACATCTACAACCTAAACATCCCCTCTGAGATACTAAAAATCGGCCCCTTACAAAATACACAGTTGGGAAAGTCACAGAAGGACCCCAAAGTCCTCAAGTACAGTGCAAACAGTTTTGCAGTCTGCTCAGCCTCACAAGCAAACCCACAAACTGACAGCCCATTCACTGAACAGAGAATATGTATTTTCTAAATCAAGGCCACACAGCCTGTGAGTGCTTTTCCTAAAACAGCTTCCCTAGATTTCTGTTCACTAGACTCCAAGACTGCACAAGAAAAGCACAGTAAGATTCTTGCTTTACTTCTCTTTGCAGAAAATGCCATTTGGTCTCAAATGCACCTGAAGCAGACAGCTCTAGAAAGACAGGAAGACTTACCTTACTCACCTTCCCTAAGCTTCCAAGGAGACAGTGCCAGCACATCTCTTGCTTCAGAAATGTCCCAGGTATGCATTGCTTTGCTGCCTTCACAAAGCAGTGAGTCAAGTAGCCTAGAGACAGTGGTTGAAAAACCTTGGGCCTGGAAATGTGTGACTTTGGACATCAAAGCGAGGGATGCCACATGCATGTGGAACACTGGACCACTCTACCTTAAGCTATTTCTTTCACAGACAAGCAGAAATTGGAGGCCACATGCCTGGCCACAGGAGGTTCAATAGTCTCACATTAGTGCTCAGAACTGGAGGCTCTGCAGCCAGAAGTTTGAGCATAAATGTATCTAACTGGGACTCATCCCTCCTTTTCATTTCCTAGGTGGCTGAAGGGAGGATGCAGCGAGACAGCTCTGAACACAGCAGTATGCCTTTGGCCTCCTCTGAGCATTCTGGAGCTGCTGCTTCTTGGCCTTCTCTGGCTCTGTTCCTGCCCCTGTTGCTGAGCATTAATTTGGCATAAATGGAATCTTTCCTTCCCATATTATTAATCTTATTCCAAATCCAGGCACGTCCCACTACAGATTTGCCTTTGGGAAACAGAAGGCTTTCAGACAAGAGGAATGGAACAGCCTTAACCCAGAACGGCAGTCTCTGGAAACCTCCCACCTACTTGCACCCCATTTTCCCCCCGTCAGTTTGCACTGAGCTCTGCAGATGTGGTTCTCACCACTGCTTCTGCCATGTATGCGTTGTGAGTAACAGTCAAGCTCATGTTCCAGCTCAGTAGTTTAAAACAAAGGTCTGAGTTCTGTCAGAACTTGTGCAGGATTTGGTTTCTGACTGCAGGGATGATCTAGCACAGGATGTCTGCACACCCCACCCACTGGAGCTCCTCCTTGGGCCTGCAATCATTGAATGGTTTCTGTTGGAAGGGACCTTAGAGATTATCATTTCACCCCTTGCCATGGGCTGGGACACCTTCCACCAGACCAGGTTGCTCTAAGCCCCATCCAACCTGTCCTTGAACACTTCCAGGGATGGGGCAGCCACAGCTTCTCTGGGCAACCTGTGCCAGGGCCTCCCCACCCTCACAGGGAAGAAGTTTTTCCTAACATCTAATTGAAGCATACGTTCTTCCAGTGTAAAACCATTGCCACATGTCCTGTCACCACAGGCCCTGGTGTATCTGCCCTTATCATCTGTCTTTATATATTGAAAGAAGACCTACAACAGGGTCTCCACAGAGCCTTCTTCTCTCCAGGCCAAACCACGTTAACTGTCTCAGCCTTTCCTCGTAGAAGAGGCGTTCCAGCCCCCTCACTTTCATGGCCTGCTCTGGGCCTGCTTGGACAGGTCCATGTCTGTCACATAGTGGGCACCCCAGAGCTGGATGCTGAACTCCGTGGGGAAGGTGGGGTGAGGTGAAGGAGAAGAATCACCTCTCAGCCTGCTGGCCATGCTGCTTTTTGTGCTGCCCAGGCTGCAAGATGGTTTTCTGGGCTGCAAGTGCCCACTACCGACTCATGACCAATTTTCCATCTACCTGTATCCCCAAGTCCTTTTCTGCAAGGCTGCCCTCAACCCATTCACCCCCCACTCTGTGTTGATATTGAGGGCTGTCCCAAACCGGGTGTGGGATCTTGCACTTGGACTTGTTGAACTTAATGAGGTTTGTGTGGATCTACTTCCCAAGTCTGTGAAGGGTAAGCATATCATCATAAAGACCAGGAGTCTGTACTCCAGCGTGGGTTGCAAATAAAGCTCAATAAACAGACACATAAAGTCCCTGGTAAACACCATTTCTTTCAGTTCCCTTTCCTAATCCTTTTCTTTAAGTATATGAAAAATACCATTGCAGATCAAGGACACTATACTAGAGTTTATATTCTTGCTCCATTCGGTTTTGCCCCTTGCAACATACATATAATTCATGATCTAAGCTTGCAACACACTTGGGTTTTGTTGTTCAAGATGGACTTCTGTGCTTAACTCCAGTAAATTTAGTTTTACCCAGCAAAAGATGATCTTGCCTGGCCTGGGGACGAACCTTCTCAGTAACCCCTGGGGAGCGCATGTAGCTCGTTGAACATGTATTGACCACAAAACCCCTGGGACACTCAGTTGCAAAAATCTCCCTGTACCTCCCCACATACTCAAGTTGCCATTGCCCCTTCCAGCTGCCTGCCCCGTCCCCTGCTCCTGTGCCAAGTGCTGCTTCAGGACCTGTTTATTCCGAGTGTAAATGTGTGCACTGTGTAACTGCTGTGAGTTTGTACTGCGTTTGCCTGTTAAAGTGTGGTGTTAAGTGAATATTGATTTCTAAGCATAGGTTAACAGTCTGCAATCAATTGTGTGCAAGAGTTGCCTCATCAGCCAGCCCAACACTTTTGAATAGCCAGGAACTCGGCTCAAAACAGCTCCTCCACGCACACACATAGTGCCCATTGCTCATCCTGAGCGGCAACAGATCTGGACAGTGCTATACACACCCAAACAAGATTACAGTCCTGAACAGAGGCAGAAAGGTGAGTGTTCTTTTTATCCTGTGCTTGGTCTGTTGCCAGGGAAGCACCAGCTAAGTAATATGATGTGGTTCCACCTTATTACAGAATCTTACATCGTCACATGTATCAGAGTAATTATCCTGCTGCAGGGGTAATATTTCCATTTCACTTCCACTCTTCTGTTTACCTCCTGGGCAGGTAGAACAAGGAAATCACTGCATGGAGCAGAATGATCTCCTCTGTCACACAGAGAAGCAATATCTTATTTCTGTGCAGTAGGAACAAATACCGTGTCTTTTTAATAAATAGGAGTACTAATGCTGGTATTTCTCATTACCAACTGAAATATGGCTATTTGGAGCAAGAGACAGCACTAGAATGTTTGCCACCATTCTTTAATAAAAGCAGAATCCATGTAGCCATAATATAATGTCTGCATTAGACCATCCTCCATGTGGTGGGACTAGAAATGTATCAAGACTCCTGACTGTAATGTAATAGCATCTGTCATCTCCAGAATTTAATGGAGAGCAACAGTGAGGAAGAAAATGTTGTTCTTTGCAGTATTCCACGCATCAGAGAGAATATTTGTGAGTATAATGGAGTAGATTTCCCTGAGCTGTCTGTACCACACACACTGGTACACAATGTACTGCATTGATCATCTCCTCATCTGCACTGTGATCTTTCCTCTTTCCCAACTTCAGGGCTCTAAGACAGGTTGATAGTGAGAAAGAAATGAGCATTTTGTTGTTCATGTTTAGGGCACTGTGGACCTTTAGCTCTTTACCCCTAATAAGAAGGTTATTGATGGCAGTTGCAGTCTCCTGTCATGTCCTGGATTACAGCGCAGGAAAATACTTGACATGAGACAAATCCTGCTCTGGACTGAAATCAAAGCAAAAAGTGTCAGTTTGGGGTTTTTTTTCTGAGTGTCCTGCATCCCTTTCACATGCACGTTTATATAAACAGCTGCCTCTTAGGCTTGTTCATCAATAACTGCAGGAAAAATTCACCTCTAACTGCACCTGCATTCACAGGTACTCACACTGCTGGGAGTACAAACCATTTTCACTTAGACTTTTCTAACACCTGATCTCCAGATACCACAGTTTTTCAACTACACAGCATATATGCATGCACAAGTATAACTGCTACTAGAAATGTCATGCCAGTATCAGTATCAAGTCAGTTCTGTTAGCACCACCAGTTTTCCAAGGCTGGCACAGTTACCCAAACCCACTCAGAACAGTTCTTACTGACCATACTACAGGGCAGTTTACAACCCCCTCTCAGCTTCTGTTCCCAGAAAGTGGAATACAGCATCCTGTGAGCACATGTGGTCTCACAAAATATAATCCACAAAATACAAAAATAATCCAATAAAGATTCTCTATCCAGACAGTCTTAATATCGAGCTCTCAGCAACCATATATGAAGAGGGAACCTTCTAATTGTTGTAATGTAGATTATTTTTTAAAGAGTAAAATAATGTGAAGTCTCACTAATAAAATTTATCTTGCAACTCTAGAAGTCTCCTGCCTTCATTTGCATTTAATAGAAGCTACATTCCTTGCCTCCACGGCTGGAGGCATTATGGGAAAGACATTTAAAGAACAGAGTTAGAACCTCTTACACAAAGAAATCTTAACAACTTTTACAGACAGTCCCCTGTCAGGTACTTCAGATGTGGCTTCTAGAACTCTGGTACAGCTTTAGGTCCCTTAACGTGGTCTAATGTAGCATCGCCAAAGGGCATTCAGATACTCCTCCAGCAGGGAGCTCAGGGAACTGTGTTGGATTTCTCATGACAAGTGGGAGAAGCAATGCACGTTTCTTGCCCAAGGACATAAGCAAGGTGATGACAGAGATAAGCCTTGAATTTGGAAGTCCAAAGTTATGGTGTCCTTGCCTTGTTAAAATCATTCCCACTGTCTTCAAGAAGTGCCTGTGTTTCAGTAAGAATCAAGTGGCTGCAGTTTTCCTTTCAAAAGGGGGAACAGTATGTTGTTGCAGATGAGGGAAAGGCAAGCCTCGCTTCAAACTGATTCCTGGCACACCTCTCCAAATCTGTTGACAATAAGAGGCAACTTTAATTTGACAGGAAGACGCTGCAGGTTCGGCATCTCCAAAGAATGGAAGTGTCTTTTTCAATACATCCTAAAACACCACGTCACTATTTGCCAAAATCGTAGACAGCTTTACACAAGAATAAAAAGGAGAGTTGTCAAAGTAATCTTTGAGGTGTCCACGAACCAGACAAGGCTTTTGGGAACAACAGTGGAGAAAGAGGAAGCCAACCAGCACTGCTGAGCTCCACAGGATCGCTCAGCACTGCTATGGAATCACAACCCACAGCTATTCCACAGCTGCTTTCCCCACCGAGACAGGTCCTGGTAAATACGATCAGAGGCTAATCACTTCTACCTCAGGGACTTTGTGGCTGAACCTTTCTTCATTTGAGGGAGGGTCGGTTGAGGCTGAGCTTGGTTAGTCTCTAATGGAAGCTCTTCTGATAGGTGATTAGCTGTCCTCCAGGAAGTGACTTGGTGTTTGGGTTTCTTGCAAACCCCAGGGTTAGTAGAGGTCAGGGGATGCTGCACTTTCTCCAAGTGCCTTCATGAAAATAGCCCCACATACTTTCCACTTACAGCTGATCACCTCCATTATCCCCAAGCTAGGAGGAGATGATCAGCAATTGTTAAGTGCTTGAATCAGACTAATAGCTCACGGCTAATTCCCCCAGTAATGGGAATCTAAATTCCTGGTAAACAAACTGACTGCTTTTCACACACAGGGACGAATGCCAAAAGCCTAATATTAGAGCTCTGGAACTAAAGCTTTTAGAGCAATCCTGTCCACTCAAAGATGTTTAATGACATTATGTACTAAATAATTAGAAAATGAAGGCCCGCTTGGAATCAATGGGTTACTGTCTAATCAAGATGACAAAGGGGCTCTACCCTTTTTTAAACAAGTTTATACTAAAATGGTGCACCTGATAAATGGTGCTGATAACTATGTCTTTACCTTTGGGCAGAACGAGCAGACATTAAGCTAGCACAAAATAATTGTGTGATTTTTGGCTCATCTTTCTTTCCCCTTGGTCTCTCCTGTTTTCCTGTAAGGCGTGTGATTCAGCTGTTCCTCCCCCCCTCAAATGACAGAATTTATTAAGCAACATTCAAATCACTTATCCTGATGGAGATAAAACCATCTTTGCCTTTGCTTTATCGTATAGCCACAATCACCCAGTTCACACCACAAGATGCTTGAAGAGCTGAGAGGTGTGGACTGGAGCCTCTAGAAGCACTTTGCAAGAAGAACTGCTAGTGAGCTTCTGAACACGGGAGAAGATTGTCTACACACAGAGAGAACTGTAAAGAGACTGAGAAATGTTCTGCTGATAATATGGCTGAATTAAAATTAATTAGCAAATCACATGACATCCTTATCTCCAAACTGGAGAGACATGGGTTTGAAGGGTGGACTAATCAGTGGATAAGGAATTGGCAGCCAGAGGGTTGTGGTCAATGGCTCTGTGTCCGGGCAGGGCCAGCAAAGTGCCACTGTACCCTCCTCCCTTTCACTTTTTTTTCCCCACCAGTCTAGCACTTAAACTGCTTTTTCTTCTATTTAAGTTTGCCCATTAGATACTGTCATTATAGGTCACTGAGCCCCACTGCAAGAAACTGGCATTTCTTTAACCATCTGAACACAGTTACTTGTTCTCCAGCTTTCCAAACCATCAGCTTTTTCTTTTTTTTTTTCCTCTCCCTAAAGAATCTTTTGATTAACTGAAGTCAATTTTGCTAAGTGCTAGTGGCTCTAAGAAGCTTGTTTTGTCAGTGATCCCCAGGGCTCCATTACGTTTTCAGGGCTACAAAACAGGAATTGCTCTGTCTTTCTGTAGAAATGTGAGATTAGCAGCTAATTCTTCCAGCCTCAAGCTCTTTGGATTTCACACCCATCATTCCAAATCAGGCTACGTGCATTTGTTATGACTGTTCCAGCAGAAATTAGCTAAGAGATTTCCCATCTTTTTCTCAATTCCCCTCCATTCTTGTGCAAAATTTTTAATGCACAGGGAATCCAGATCTACAAATACATTACACGGCTGACTGCTATTCTAGTCCCAACTGGGAGCTGCAGGGGTATCACAACAGAAGGACTGTTGTGCACTGAACACATTCTGAATATGCAAGAACAAATCACAGTGTAAAGGGAACTAATACAGAACTACAGATCACAGAGCAAATGCCAGTTTTTTGGACATTTTCGACACAGAAAGGCCCTTAGACAGAGAAGGATTGTGACTTGTCATGAAGCAATTTACTAAAACGTTGGGAGTAATATTTGAGCTATTTTATTCACACTGTGTAGGACCTAACATCCCCCCTACTGGGTTGAAATGCTAACATTAGGAGCTCAAGGTTGGCCTGTCTTCTCAAGCATCACCGAGTAACATCTTCCAGCTGGTAAATCAGATACAATAAAATGGTAACGAAACAGAAAGATGATGAGCTGATCAATTTACTAAATTGTTTTTCATTTGTTTTTGATTGATCTCAGTTAGAAGATGTCACCAGGAGCCCTACTGTTACTCATGATAGCATAGTATTGCTCAGGTATCCACCTGAGTCTGTATTTTAATGTAGGTTTCCAAGCATGAAGTTTTCAATTCAGATTCCAGTTGTCTGGGTTAAGGTATTTCCAAGACTGAGTCTAATACACTGTTTTATTTTTGATTCTTGAGATATCTTCTGTGGTTTAGTTCTGATTATATATTCAATCAGCAACGTCACATAGACACAAGTAAAAATGATCTGCACACTTGCTAACCTAATAATTCACTTCTGCTTTTGGGTTAGAAGTTCATATAATCTGTCTGACGGGAGACTGCAGAAATTCTCCACAAGAGTGTTTTTTCCTCCCAACTGCTCAGTGCCAACCACTGCAAGTTCAGGACTCAGAGAATCACAAAAGTGGTCAGGTTGGAAGGGACCACAGTGGGTCATCTGGTCCCACCTCGCTGCTCAAGCAGCGTCATCCCAGAGCACACGGCACAGCATTGTGTCCAGATGGCTCTGGAATATTTCCAGTGAGGGAGACTCTAAAATACTACTCAATGAAAAAAACACAACAACATTTTAAACACAAAGCAAGAGGAAGCAGCTTCCTGCAGCACCTGTCACTGAAGCTTCTACAGAGGTGAAAACGTAACAGAATCCTGACTTTCTGTAACTTTTCCTGAGACTCACAACCTTCTCCTAAAGGAAATGGGCAAACACATACCTGGTAACAGCCACATAATGAACCCAAACAGCTGCTCATGATGAGCTGCTGCAAACGAGTGTCTTTAAGTTGTTAAGTGATGTAAAAAACCATGCGTTTTAATTTTTCAGGTGTTGAAATCAATATTTTCCTATCTGAGAATTGGTGTTTGTGATTTTGGCAAATTGGAAGGGGCAATAAGCAGATTGCCCCTTCCAATTAGCAATGTTTTTAGCTTGATATAAGTCCTTTACATGTGATGGTTGTTTCATGACCTAAAGCATACAAAATGATCCATTTGTCCTCAGGTCTTCATAGCCCATCTTTATCTCAATTTACACCTTTCTTGGCAGCCACAAATCAGTCAAAGGAGCCATGGGGAAGGAATGATTAGAAAAGCACCCAGTCAGTGAACCAGCTCTGGACAGTCTTCCCAGCAGCATAAATCCTGGACACACAGGCAGAAATGTAGAGAGCAGGAAGATGAACTTGCTTTACAAGGTATTTAAAAACAAAGTCGATCCTTTACATGGTCTGTTTTGTACAGACTGAGCTAATCTGGACAAAATCTGAAATAAAAGGACACATTTCATAACACAAACAAGTGGATGGCTTCAAGCAGGGGGCTCTTTTTCAGCCTAATGCAGATGTCAGTTAATTAGAGTAGAAGGTTATATCATTAGCAGCCAAATCGATATAAAAGGAATTAAGAGCTTGAATAGCAAGCTCCCCTGCTTTCCAGCACAGCACCCGGGGCTGTATTTAGCCAAAATTCAATACACATTAGCGGACAATCACTGTAGTCTTGTATGGGGATGTCTTCTTGAAATACTTTAATTGGACTCTCTAGTGTTATCAGTGCTAAACAAGATGTCAGATTAATGTAGAAGCCTTCCCAAATGGGACCAGCAGCCCACAGGCTGGAGAAGCCACATTTATTTCTATTAAAACCTCACTGGTTTTACGACCTGTATTAATAATATTATTTTCACAGTTACCTTAAGAAAGAGGGACTGAAAAGCATCTTCACATGCAGCTGCTCCATGCTGTAAAACTCAGCCACCTCCACACTGGCAACAGCAGATCCACCCCTTTTTGCCATTTCAGTCCCATGCTTCACTACTCAAGAGCCCATCAGTCACACCAGACCCACAGTTTTGACCCTGAATTTCACACCTCTGCAGAGAATACAAATCTATATTGAAACAGGCAAATGTAAAATGCTCAACTGACAGCTCCTGTACCTGGTGAGGTTTGATATGGCAGCATCACACAAAGCGCATGCTTCTCGTGACAAAAACGTAACCCCCGTCCCATTCTCTTGTGCTCCCTAAGTAAAAGTGCAACACTGCCTTGGTCCCCTAACCAGGAAGTTGAATTTTACCTTTAAAGGTAGCCCACAGCAGCTGCACTACAAATGTCCTGCACAAAAGGAAATGGATGTTGCAGAACAGAGGCAAATCTTTCCACTGAAATGTTTTATGTTACGAGACCAGAAACAAGTAGACCTACAAGAGGACGGTACTGAAAGAAACGCGGCTCATGTTCACATTACACAGATGTGTACAACCTTTGACATTTCGAGCAGAATAGAGGGTAACATTAGCTATATCTAAAATGCCACGGGGTATTTAGCTTAAATATTCTCTGACAGAAATTTAAATTCCATAACTGACTCGGAACAGGCAGCACTGCAGCTAGTACTGACTGGCACTATAATCTGACAAGAGTGGTTACAACGTCCATGTGCTAAGGGACACTGCAATCTGCAAGATGAACAACTGCAGTGACAGGGAATTTTCATTATTCCTGTTTAGATGGGTAAGCAGGATACCACGGAACATCACAGCAGACTGAGACACACATTAACTTTTTATTGTTTAAAGGTTGTTTCAAGCCCTATATTCTTAAAATGCATGTGTCTCTACCTCTCCTATAACCCCCCCCATTCCCAGGAGTTTATTGTAGGACGTTATTATGTAGTTTATTGTCTCACATTTCACTTAAGCATAAAAAGGAGGGTGATAATTGACAACTCTTCCCTCACCTTTTCTCCAAATCTCCATTCTTTCATGCTTAAAACAAGACCCAAAGTTTGTCTCTATATTTCAGTGTCTTCAACCTAAAGCCTTTTTGAAACTGGCAACTGCTTGGGCAAAAGTATTCACACAACTTACAATTTTGGATTACAACTACAACTACTACTACACACTTTCAGCTGGTTTAATATCCTGTACACAAAATTTTTGGATAGTGCAGTCTATCCAAACTGTTAAAAATCTGTCCCATTGTCAAAAACTGTACAATTCTTAATGACTTTAATTCCCAAAGACTGTCATCTCAAAATACATGCTCTTTCATGAAATATCTTTCACCAGCCTTAATTTTATCTGTGGGGTTAACAGAGTAAATGAAAAGAGTGACTTCGTGGTCAAAACCATCAGAAAGGTTTCACAAGGAAAGCCTGCATAGCAGGAAAGAGAAAACATGACGAGTCATTCGAGGTCTGGGTAGAATATATGAATTACTATGTAATATAAAGTAGAAAGAGCTGTTTCCCACTGCACTTTTTGAAGTCAGTGGACAGAACGGAATCTCTGAAAAAGCCAAGTGTTCCAAAGATAAAGGATCAGCATTGCTCACTGCACCAGGTGACTGTCAGGAAAAAAATGACAGCGTAGTCTAGGAAGAAAACTGACATTCACTCACTGCATGGCACCTTCTTGCTGAAGGTATTGCTCAATTAGCCCCCAGCTACTACTGGTTTTTTAAACTATACCCCTGAAAAATGCATTGCAAAGATCAGCTGCCCCTTATGCAACTTCTACAGAACACAGAGGGCACAATTGCCCAACAACATAAACATGCAGCACTGTCAATCTCGGCTGACAAGCAGCACGTTCACCCAAATTTTCTCCATTCAACCCCCCCCCCAAAAAACAAAATCAAAACCAAAACAAAAATACCAAACCAACCCAACCCAACAAAAAATTGCAAACAAAATAACAGGGGGAAAACAAAAACCAAAACAAGACAAAACAAAACAAAACAAAACAAAAAAAGAATGACAAGTCCTTCTAGGGAATCATAGAAGCATTTTAATAGAGAACACACTATGATACAATAAATTATATCAAGGGAGTGTCATGGCTATCAATAACTGCCTATCAATTCACAAAATACATGGACCCAAGGAACCAAATTACAGCCTATGGCTCCATTATTGACTTTTGTAGTGTTTGGTAAAAGTACTTTTTAAATAACAGAACCTCAGATTCTTCACACAGTCCACCAGAATTTATTGCTTTTGTATGTACAGTCCAAAAAAACAACTCAGCTCAGTAAAAATTCTTAAGGTTATATCAATGCAATCTGTGTAGCTTTCAAGTGTTTTATCACTTTCATACCATGTCCTGGAAAAAACATGAAGCCGCTATTTCTTCCCAGTAATAAATCACCTAAGCAACGTAGTACTTTCTGTAATGGAAGAGCTACACACTGTATCTTCCATTACCTTCTGGTTTAATTAAATGTTCCTTGAATAAATCTTGTGCTTACACTCTCGTGACATGCTACCAGTGCTGACTTCTCCATTTATAAACTGGCTGGATTCAGTCCAATCATCCCTGCTTATTCCACCTGTCACTCACACAAAACTCCAGGCTCTCGGGCTCAGTCCTCCTTGGACCCTTCTTTGCTAGTTATTCATTCTATATGTCTGTAGAAGTGAATTAATCATGCGAGTTAGGTATAAACAAACCTCTTCTAGCTTGCTTCTTTGGAGTGGCCAAAAGGTTGAAGGAGGACAGGACACCAACATTTCTGGAAGTGAAACTACCAGAAGAAATTCAGTTTACTAAGCAGGAACACAGGCACTTGATTTAGGTTCAGTTTTCAATTAGGCAGAAAGCATGAAAAGCCTCCTCTTGGCCCTTGAATACAGAAGCTTCTTACTCATCTCCCCCCAGCAGTGCAACAGCAGTGCGGGAAGATGACTTCAGACAAGTTAGAGCAATTTGAAGAATCCTTCAAATGGCTATACATTTCTACCCCCCTGAAACACCACGGTGATTTAAGCTTTGCTTTTAGTGATAACTGGTGAGAGGAGAATGTATGTTCAGCTACCCTCCTTCAGCAGATGAAGGGATATCTTTCAGAGAAGATGCTGCAGTAGTTTAAATCACTATTAATGATTTCAGTCATCTGACCAAACGTCACTATGCAGCCTTGGAAGAGAAGGCATCAAGTGCCACAAGAGTTCTTCCAGATCATGTCAGCACAGAAAGAGGATAAGCAGTAAATCCAATGCCACTGGCAGCAAACCTACATAAAGTGGTATTTTTCTTTCCTGAACCAAGACACTTACCAGGAATTTCTGTAATGTTGTATTTTAATACGCACTCCATGACAGTGGGAAAGCAACTTTTCATGATGATAAGAAAATTAAAGGACTCCACTTTTATTGAAAACATCCCTACAAATTCCCTTATATTGCATCTCCATTATATTAATCCAGTGGGGTTTGTGGGGATTTTATATTTCCTGCTCTTAAAAGGGAGGAAAAGAGGCATAATCCGTGCACAACAACTCAGGCACCAAGGTAAAATTCACAAAACTCTCTCAGAAACAGTTTAAAAGCATGGATTATGGAAATTAAGTACTTCAATGGCTAGAAATAACACTCAGCATATCAGTGCTGGAGTTAAACTGAAGGTCCTTATTACCTCAATTTCTGTTGACCTGTAGAAAATTCCCAGGAAACAAGATGTCACAGAAGTCACTATTGGGTTTTTTGGACTTTCTAATCCATCATAATGCAGCCAGCACCAGACAATTCAGATATACTAAACTCGGTTTCAGAACAGCATCACTCTCGAATAAAGAAAATAAAGTCAATTATGCGCAGAACATACTTTAGTAATATTTAACTTAATTTTCCTCAGGATGTCTAATACGATACACTGATATATCAAGGAAATAAATTTTGCATTTGTAACAGATCCAGTGACAGCAGGAAACACTTTTGCAGCAATTCATCAAGTCCTGGAGGAGTATAGGACAACACACAATTTGAGAGCTCTGCTTTACAAAGCCCTCAACTATCCTCCATTTCCTTACCTGCTGAACTTTTACTTATTCTGGCTATTAAAAACCAAACAAACAAAACCAACCAAAAATAACCAAACCAACCACAGAAAAAGACAAAACCAAAACCAAACCCAACCCAAACCTAGATGACTCTCTTCATTCTATCATCTTGCTCAGACGTTAGTTAGGATTTCTGCTCCTGAGCAGTGATGAGCAGCTCTCACAAGTTGTCCATTACTGCCAAGATAAGTTGTTTCTCAAGGTAAATTCTACAAGGGCATCCAGAGTACCAGCAGCTGTAGCATCTTCAGAAGATGCTGATCACATTCTTTTGACTACTACCCACCTTTTGTTTTGTTCTCCAGTACATACAGCTCTACTTTGCACTATGCCCCACAGGAACTATTATGCAGAAAACATTATTTTGCTGGAGAGACACTGGTTTTATAGCATCTATTTAAAGAACTGGTTTTTCCTTGATGCAGTATGGAGAAAGCACTAATCAACACTAAGGTTCGAAAGAGCATTAAAGAAATG
Source organism: Oxyruncus cristatus (assembly GCA_013399855.1). Taxonomy (NCBI): domain Eukaryota; kingdom Metazoa; phylum Chordata; class Aves; order Passeriformes; family Cotingidae; genus Oxyruncus; species Oxyruncus cristatus. Next base: position 165,004 of record VXAY01006832.1, on the reverse strand, counting down.
CAAAAGAAATATTGTGTTTTATTTGAAAAGATCAAGATGATGGTGACATCCTTCCAATTAAATATATCCTCTCAGTAACACGGATGCAAAACGGAAACTCTACCAAGCATTTTGATTTTGTGGTGCACTGAGCAGCCGTAAGTCTCTCTGACATTCAGGAGGAGCTGTGGGTACCAGTCATTTAGTTATTCTGTAAGGTGAAAATTACTGCTCCAATTTTTACAAAATGCTGCTGCCTTAAAACATAGTAATGGGTTGCTGGCCACCGTAAAACATCCTCCTTTTTTCTCAAATGGAGAATAATGAAAAAGGAGAAAGAAGTGTCTGGACAGACCAAATATGAATAAGGATTTGGAGAAAGAACTTTTAAGTTTCCTGACATTAGAAATGTATTCTGACTTCCTTAGTAGCAAAGCTCACACATAAGGAAACTGCCAGCAGCTTCAACCACTGTTTTACTTCCATGCTCGGTTCTTAGAGGGAGGGGAGGAAAAAAATCCTTGCATACCAATAACTTCTACTTATTCCAGCATAAACTTTCACCGGTAACAAAAGGGGCAGTTCTGCCTTCCCAAATTCAGTTCCCCCCCTCCCAACTCCAGTGGCCACAGGAAAAAACAGCAATGGATTTGCAGCCCAACTAGTTTTTCATTACTGCCTTGGCATACAACCATCAGCACCGAAGGGAGGATGAAAGGTGTAGGACTGACATTCTCGGCACACATCCCATGCCTGGGCTGTCAGACAGCAGTGCCAGTGGGACCTCAGCACTGCTGGGGCTGTTGGCCAGCCCAGATTCCTTCTTCCACTGTGAGACCAGTGCCTGTGCTGTCTCCAGGCCCTTTTCTCCTCCATGATTCCCAGGACAGACAGCACCACACTTAATGTGACCCAGCTGAACTAATCTAGTTCCTTCAATTCAGCCTAACCCTAATTTTTGACCACTGGCTAAAACAGCTGTCTTGGTCTGTTGAAAGGGGAGCAAGTCCCTTCTCCATTAAGTCGGGAACTGCAGTTTAGCAACAATCTGAAGGCTCTTGAATAGCAGAATCCTGAGCATCTGCATGGTTCTTTACAATCTCCCTGTGATATCCAGGGGTCTTAGTGGGCAATGTGCTGGTTTCCTCAGAGCACATGGGCTAGGTATGCATGCATAACTGCTACTACTTTCCAGCTCATCAGAAGCTGCAATTAAATAAAATCTCTCAAAACCAGAAAATATATGGCATGAGTCAATGAATTTCTCAGATAAACACAGTAAACACTTTTGCTGCATTACTCCAGGCTCCTCAGAGGCATTTTATGTCACTTCATCTCAATTAACCTCCCAAGAAAACAATTCACATCTGAACAAGAGAGAGGCGAAAAAGGCATTACTGACAATACACAAAAGCCTACTCTGATGTCATAATGCTGCATTAATTGAGTCATAGGCAGATTTCCTGGAATTCAGGTTTGAAGCAGGAAAGTAGGAGATATAGACAGAAGAACAGCTATGTGCTGAATCACAGGAGAAGTTATTTCTTATATCAATAAAGTTATTACTGCTAGAAGTTAAGATTTCCCAACTGCACTGTAACACATTATTCAGCTTCAAAATGTCCCCCATCTCTCAATTTTGCACATAATGTAAATGAATACTACAGCAATTCTAACTCTCTCACAGTATCTTTTAAGTCACAATATGGTTTTCCATCTCCTTACTTTGAGACCAGACAACTTACTGTATACTCCTATCTGTAACTACCTTTTCTGACATTGCTGTTCCAGCACCACCTTTTCACAGCTGCACTACCAGAAATAACTGTCAGTATTTGCTACATTAGTTTAAGACACCTTTTTCATGATGCTACACTGCATTCCACACAAGAAATGTACATCAAATCCTACCTCATACCCCTCTGCACAAGTTGCAGTCCCCATCACAGCTGTGTGGGCCGCTCTAGTCCCATGGTCTCATGCTGTCTGTAAACCTTGAGTTGTTTAAATATTTCTGTACTCTCTGTGCTTTTCACTCCTCTTCTGCATTTTAACATTCATTCTGAAGAAAAGATTGGTGTGGTGAGGAGAATTGTGAAGAAGTTACCGAAATCATAAATGTTCTGGAAGTACCCAACCAGGACAAGCGCATTGGTAGCCTTGGCACACGTTTCCCCTACAGCTCTAGTGTTCCTCTCTGTGCTGCTCCCTCCTTTACAGGGACCATCGACTGAGATCCAAGAAATCTCACTCCTATTTGCTAGTGCCGCTCTAGCAACCTTCTCATATATCCTCCCAGTTCCCTATCAGCCTTCCTCCTGTTGCCACTCTTGTCTCTCACATTCCAAGAATGGCTCTTCCCCTTCCCTCCAGTACTGTATTCTCTCTAGGCACTACACCAAGAGTTCAAAGATTGGCAGTACCAACGAGGGGGACTAGACAGAGGCTATTGTTTCCACTGTCTACATTGACTATTGACAACTCCCAGCCTACACCACATCACTCAGAGAGCTCTAACATAGCATACAATACAGCCTGGGGAGAAACACAACTCTCATTTTATTAGAAATAATAATTAACTCCTAGAAAGAAGAAATATAAAGGATATTGGAAAGAAAAACTGCATGGGATTTGACAAGAGTCCCCTTAAACAAATAAAAGTAACTCCACATGACCTGTGTCATAGAGCTGGTACAAATCTCAGGGGAACCTTTTGCACTTCTGATAAGCAATCTCCTACCTTTTGAAACTATTCACATTCGGTGACAATCTTTGGTCTCCATGTAAATCAAGTATAAACGGTTTCTCTCACACCTTAGGTTCACAGGGTTTCCAAGTTTTAACATTAATGATGTCCCAGCAGACTACAAAAACAAAAGTGGGAGTTGCATTAACTCATAAATGGAGAATACAACCAATAGTAGAAAAGATGTTCTTACTGCATCGAATTTTTTGGTGTAAAATTATACAGGAATGTGTAACCATAGCTGATTTCTAAACAAGTTAAAAAGCACAGTTTTATAGCATCATAATGAAGAAATTGAATTCAGATAATGCAGAATTTTCTCTAACTGTCAACAGATGAAATTCACTGTATTGGCAAGAACACTTCACTTGGTAAAGGTCACTTACATTGGATTTCATTGAGCATCAGCTGTACCTTTGAAGATTTTAACCTTGGGAAAAAAATTCCTCTGAAAGCACCTGCACAACCCACTGGTATGATGGACACAATTCCCAGCCTCCCATCACCAACCTTCACTGTGTTTCTGTGAGGGACTAGAGACAATGTCATCCAGGTAGCTGTGTAATAACATGAGGAACGAATTCCTGCTCTTCCAAGAGCACCCAGTTAATACTGCGCAGTTAATCTGTATCTCCCCAAGATATTATCAGTTTTCACGCACAGAGGATTTAATTAGTCCCCTGTTCTAAAAGCCAGCCCCGTGTGTCACTTCAAAGACCCATCTATTACAGAACGGAGTGACAGGAAGAATTACGAGTTCTCGTTATGAAGCACGTCGTGAGCAATTGAATTATTGAACCCTTAGCCGGCATGAACTTTCCTTTCACCTGCTTCTTGTTGCTTCGAGAGCCCAAAGCGCCATCTCCTGCTGAGCATCTGGAACCACAAATACCGGTTTTGGCAGCCCGTGAATTGCTTCAGGGACAGCGATGCACACGCTCAAATCCATCTGGCTGGGTACCAGAAAACAAACACCTTTTCTCACTGAATGGCTCGTTCTGTCACAGCTGCCACAACCGCTGCTCTTCCAGAGGAGCAGTCACATTACTTCGTAAACCTCACACACACACAATTTAACAAAACAAAACAAAACACTCATTTTATTAATGTAAAACTAAACATCCTTAAATTAAAACCAGCACAGAATCATTTAGGTTGGAGAAGAGTTCTCAGATGATTGAGTCCCACCAATGGATCGATATAATTATCATACAAATATCAAATACAAAGCTCAGGAGCATAGAACACTAACAGCTGATCCCAGAATTGGAGAACATAACAGAGACTGTAAAGACAACCAAAATTTATCATCATGTAGCTGTAAAATTAAGTACTTTATTAGAAATTGTTATCCATAGAATTTACGTGGTTTAGACCAAGTATTTTGAAAGTAGAGTGTTAGCCATAGAACTCATGTATTTTAGTAAGGTTGGAAGTTCCAAAGGAAAAGAAGTAATTTTGAAGGACACTTTCATGCTACAGAATGCTTACGGCCTTTACCCTCAGAAAAAATAAAAAACCTGAAAAGTGTAACCTGCAAATGACACTAAAAAAATCAATTTTCACACTATTGTTAATTCATTTCTGTTTTAAAATTGAGAGTTAAAGCTGACATTCTGATCCTGGGATGAGCACACAGATGTATTATTACTTTTCTGGAAAAGCTTAAAAAGTCGTGGAGCACAATCATCCCAAAACAAGAACTTCCATTTCTGTACTGTTAGAGGCAAACACCATAACAAAGATACGGAGTATTAAGGTAATTATACACTGAAAAGTAACTCCAGTGAACTTTGTAGGGCATCACAGGAGAAATCCAACATGAAAATGATTACTTATTACTCCGTATCTTTGTTATGGTGTTTGGTTCTAACACTACAGCAATCGAAGTCATTGAGGGGCAAAACGAAGAAGAAAATAGCGCCTTAAAAGTACAGGCTCGAGAGACCACAATTAGGACTGATTCTGCTTAGTGCTTTTAAATTATGATTTTTAGCACAGCAAGCTGCAGCATGTGAGTGAAAATCTTCAAACCACACTGAGGGGATGCCACCAACACACGGGCACACTGAAGTTCCTCGCTGAGGAACAACCAGATGGCCTTGAGGACAATCCGATGGCCTTGAGGACAGTCAGAAGGCGAGGGCAGGGAGTGTTGGTGCCCTGAGCGAGGAGCCAAACCTGCCAGGGGCGGTGTGTCCCGGTCCTGGCCGGGCTGAGACCCCGCTAACAGTCCTTACACAGTGTTTGTGTGCCCCTGAAGATCAAATGCTACCTCTCACGTGGATTTTTTTTTAGACCAGCTGTACTAAGGATGCCTAATTTTCCTGTGGAATGATGGGCAAATAGAGGGTGAACAAGCCTTTGCCTTGTGAGCCCCAGCTTGCAGTGGGACAGGATGGTTAGCGTGGGCATTTTGAAATGGGTTTTAAAGGAACGGCTTTTGCTGCGAGTAGAATTTATGCTTTCATAAAGGTCCTAAAACCTTGCGAGAGTTTTAAGAAATCCACGTGATTTTCCCTTGAAAGTGAAAGGAATTCACGTTGCCCCCGCTACACACCACTGAAGCAGTAAATCTCTAATAAAAGGGCGGACGGGAGGAAACGCGGGTACTTTATCACAGTCCCTACCCGTGTTTCCCGACATAAAGCCGTGCCCGCCAGCCCGCCCTCAGCGCCGCCAGCCCGCCCTCAGCGCTCGCACTCGAGCCGCCACAGCAATGGCGGCCGCTGTGGCCATGGCGCCCGGCGGCGGCGACTTCTCGGACCTGCGGGAGATCAAGAAGCAGCTGCTGAGCGTGGCCGAGCGGAGCCGGGAGCGGGGCCTGCAGCACAGCGGGAAGTGGTGAGCGGGGCCGGGCACGGCGGGGAGCGGGAGCGGGGAGAGGAGAGAGGAGAGAGGGGCCGGGCCGGGCGCGGCGGGCCCGGCGGCGGCGTGTTCTGTGAGGGGCGGCTGAGCGAGCCGGGGTGGTTCAGCCTCGAGGAGGCTCGGGGTGGGTCTCATCGCTCTCTGCAACCCCCCGACATGAGGTTGCGGTGAGGTGGGGCCTTGTCTCTCTCGCAGTGAGAGGACCAGGGGAAACGGGCCTTAGGCTGAGGCAAAGGAGATTCGGTGAGATATTGGGCGGTCAGGCGTTGGAATAGGTTGCCCGGGGAGGTGTTGGAGTCACCGTCCCTTGGAGGCGTTCAAGAGGCGTCTGGATGTGGCGCTGGGCGATGTTCAGTGGTTTGGGGGGTTACGGCGGCGGTGCTGGGCTGGGACTTGACGGTCCTAAAGGCCTCCTGCAACCCCGATGATGCGGTGATTGTAACAGTCTGTGTCCCCCAGGGCCGCCGAGCTCGCGTTCGCGCTGGAGCCGCTGCCGCTGAGCGAGCTGCCGCCGCCGCCCGCGCTCACCGAGGTACGGCCGGGGGCGGGCTGCGAGCCCCGGGGAAGGCGCTGCTGCTCCCGCGGGCTGCGCTGCTTTATCCCAACTGCTGCGGACAAAAAAATGCCATCCCGACCCCCCAAAGCCCGCGGGCGGGAGGCGGGAACGCTGGGAGCTTCCCTTTCCCGTTGTGCGTTCAGTGCGGCGGCAGAGCTGAACGTGCTTTCCCAGATGAAAGCATTCTCTGCTGCCGTGTCCTGAATGAAGTACTCCGAAAGCAAAATTATTCCTCTTTACTGAGGTAAAAACTTACTTAAATACAGATTATGTTACACCACTAAACTTGTGCTCTTCAGGACACAAGAGAAACGCGTTGTTTAGGTGTACTGTAGGACCCATAGGTGTGTGTCTGTGCTGATAAATTGCACAACTGTAACGTGTCATGAATGCGTGTCAAGGTACAGTTACCAAGGAAACGTTTTCGTGTATATTAGCAGGTTAATGCTCTTTGATATGGAATTCTTGAGCAGGTTTCTTGCTTATGGTCATTTGTGCTTACTGGGCAGCTAATTCCTGCCTTCTGGCAGCTTGCCACAATCTGTTTCTGGAATCTCCCTGCTTATTTTAAACGTTCCTAACTAGTCTGCACTTAATACTTGAAAATTCTAGAATCTGATCATGTGAGGGAGCGGAGGGACTTTTCTGATAGTACTCAAAGCATCTTTGAGGGCAAAGAAACTACAGTTTTAGCTTTTGGAGCAATTTCATTGATGTGTTTGTAACCGTGATTTTCCTAAAGTATGTTGGAGCTTCTCAGGTCTCAAAACTCCCATGTGTCCCCGCAGGAGGATGCTCGTGACCTGGATGCCTACACACTGGCCAAGTCTTACTTTGATCTTAAGGAATATGACAGGGCTGCTTACTTTTTACGGGGCTGCAAGAGCCAGAAAGCTTACTTCTTGTACATGTACTCCAGATACCTGGTAAGGGAGAGGAAAAAGTTGGATTTTAGCACTGAACTCCTCTGCTTCCCACCCTACCCTGGCATACCTTATTTTTTTGCCTATTCTGTTCCAAATGACCACCTTGAAGTCCGAATTCTGTGTTGGGGGAAAGGAAGATAGGACTGTTCTTTGCAGAACTGTAATTGTGAAAACTCAGTTTACATGCTGCTGCAAGCACTGCAGCAAACATAGGGAATATGCTGTTGTAATCTTGGATTTCCTCTCTTCCACAGTCAGGGGAAAAGAAGAAGGATGACGAGACAGTGGATAGTTTGGGTAAGTCTGTTGTCAAGAAATACAAGACAATGTAACAAAACTCTCACTATTGTCTCTTCATTTAAATCATCTTGGGTTTATGGCTTTCCCCACAATTTTTTGGATAATAATGTGCTGTAACATGATTTCTTTCATTCTCTTTCCATTCATTGGCTTAATTACAGGTTACAGATTTTCATCTCTTAGGTCTTCTCTTAGAGTAGGTGACCAGACTAAGTGATTTTTTTTTTTTTCTTTTAAATGAGGAAAATATTCACAGGCTGGGAAGCGTTTGTGTCATGTCAGTGATGATTCTGAATGTACTCCAGACTTCGCAGTTGCTGTGGTGAGACTCCTGACTGAAAGCTTGCTGTGTGACTTTCTCTTCATGCAGGACCTCTGGAAAAAGGACAGGTGAAAAATGAAGCTCTGCGAGAACTGAGAGTTGAGCTCAGCAAGAAGCACAAGGCACGGGAACTGGATGGATTTGGCCTTTATCTGTAAGCATCTGCATGCCTTTTTTATATATTTGTGTGGATATGCGGAGTTTTAGGATTGTGATTAACCTGGTAACTCTTTTTACAGGTATGGTGTCGTGCTGCGGAAGCTGGACCTGGTGAAAGAAGCAATAGATGTGTTTGTTGAAGCTGCTCATGTTTTGCCTTTGCACTGGGGAGCCTGGCTGGAACTGTGCAACTTGATTACAGATAAAGAGATGGTAAAACTTGAGACATACCAAGATGTGTTAAATTCCAGAGTTTAGTCTGATTACGTACCTAATGATCCTGTTGCCACAAGATTGATGTTGCACACTGCTTTATTCTAAGACTCTATCAGGCAAGGCAATCCAAGACTAAATTATGTTGTTAAAGGCCCTTTTTTCTTCAATTGCTTGTCATGCTGTAGCTTGAGAATCTTTATACAGACTGGGCTAATTTCTTAGCATTCACCTACAAAGTGGTTTAAGAAATGTCTAATTCACGTGTTCTGAAGTAGTTGTCACCAGGGTTATCACCTTGTCCCATGAAGGAGATCCTCATAAAACTTCCTTTTTCTTAAGCTGAAACAATAATGTACACAAAGTAAAGCATAAGAGGTGAACGGTATCCAAGAACCAAACTTAGATATAAAACCAAATTAGATTTATTTTTCTTTCTGCATGGAATTTATGAGTCCACTGCTGGAAGTCTTCAGTAAATTCTGGCGGATGAAGAATTTAAAACAGTACAGGTGACACAGAATAGAGCCTTACCTATTTGTGGAAGAAGGGAAATGCATTTTTTATCGGCTTATTTGGAGTCTGTTCACTTAGTTTGTTGAAAATAGTGGTATGATATTGATGTTCAAGCATAGGAAGAAAGTGCAGTCTTTCAAAGGACTTCTGATTTTAGTGGAGGAATAAGGTTAGTGGCAGAAGCAAGAGCGAGGTGATGTCAGATTTGACAATATCTTCACCAGTTGACCAAATGGTTTCATTTTATGTTCAGATTCAACAGTCATGGGAATAGATTGGGACTAACTAAGTAGAATGACATGCTTTTTTAGACGGGGTGTCTTAGTGCTCCTTTGCTGTTTCAATACTCTCGGTTTATAGTCATTATTTAGTCTGTCCTACAGAGGAACCTGACATTAATTCTTGGTCGTATACTGCTCTTTTGTAACTGCTCTTATGGTTTAAGAAAGCAATTGCAGGAAAGCCTTGAGACCATCTGCTAAATCATGGGAGGGAAGATAATGGATTCTTTGCCACTGGTGGCTCGTAGAATGCTACTGATTGTCATCTCTTCCTCCTCTTCTTTGGTTCTTGATAGTTGAAGTTCCTGTCCTTGCCAGATACATGGATGAAAGAGTTCTTTCTTGCACACATTTATACAGAGCTACAGCTGATAGAGGAGGCCCTGCAGAAGTATCAGAGCCTCATTGATGCAGGATTTTCCAAGAGCACTTACATCATCTCTCAGATTGCAGTTGCCTACCACAACATTCGAGGTCAGTGACACTAACTAGTAGGAATGAGCCCCTGGTTGCAAACTTGGCATTTATAGTTCTTGGTGTCCCATCTGCTGTTCTTTCTTCAGATATTGACAAAGCCTTATCCATCTTTAATGAGCTAAGGAAACAAGATCCTTACAGGATAGAAAACATGGACACTTTCTCCAACTTGCTCTATGTAAGGGTAAGCACTCTTTCTGTGGGCTGTCCATACTTACGGTGTTTGTCAGAGGTGTGTTAAACACTGGCAGTGCAGCTGGGGCTGTCTGGCCTCTCTGAATGAAGGCTTCCTGCTTCCCAGCTCCATAGAAGAGGTGTATGCATTGCTGACTGCTTAGGTTGTCTGTGAAAACCTAACGTGCTCTCTTTCTCATCTGTTTAATTTCTTTGTTCCACTAGAGCATGAAGCCTGAGCTGAGCTACCTGGCTCATAATCTCTGTGAGATAGACAAGTACCGTGTTGAGACCTGCTGTGTCATTGGTGAGAGCCAGCTCTTTTCCATGTTCTTATTTTGCTGTCTGCAGGCTGTGCAAGGAAACACTTGTGAAAGTCATCAGCCAGCAAGGCTGCCAAAACCACTCGGTGAATGTGGATTCAGACACCCTGAAAAGCAGACTGAATGACAGAATACCCTTCTCCCTCATTTCTGCCAGTGCAGGAAGGAGACCCATGTACCTGAAAATCTCTTTATAGTCTTCCACAGTGGAAATAATTGTGTGTCAGCACCAGGAAATTAATTTGTTAGATCATGACGTTGCAAGGGGATGGGATCTTAAACTGGTTGGTACAACTGGAAGAGGGTTGACCAGAACACTGGAGAACAGTGCTATTAGGTTTCTTGAGATTTGAATCAGATCTTCCTTTAGTAGGACTCTTTTCTTTTTATAATTTAAGTTAGGAGGTAGTAGATAATACCTGTTATATCCTTTCTTCTACTTCTCTATTGGTGTTGGGGGATTTTTTGGTTGGTTGGTTGGTTGTGGATTTTTAAAATTTATTTAAATATTTTGACTTTTGCTTTAGGAAATTATTATAGCTTGCGTTCCCAGCATGAAAAAGCAGCACTCTATTTCCAGAGGGCCTTGAAACTGAATCCTCGTTATCTGGGAGCCTGGACCCTTATGGGACACGAGTATATGGAAATGAAGAATACATCTGCAGTTATCCAGGCTTACAGGTATCACTCACGTACTTCACAAAATGGTGTTTGTGTCTGTAATAGTGACTTCTGGTTTTTATTAGTGTTTTGCTGAACTTGATGGCTTTCTGACTAGTTCATCTCCTTTTCTTTGACAGACATGCAATAGAGGTGAACAAAAGGGACTACAGAGCGTGGTATGGCTTGGGGCAAACCTATGAAATCCTCAAGATGCCATTTTACTGCCTCTACTACTACAGACGGGCCCACCAGCTCAGGTAGAGTTGAGAATGGAGCCGTGTTTATTGGTCTTCATTCTGACACAGTTGCAACTGGCTAAGGAATTACAGGAAGTAAGTTGGGGAAGGAGGAAAAAAAAATCAATACTTTATGATTCCTGCAGTCTTACTGTTCCCAGTCCTTTTAGTTGTGTTAACTGTTAAAGCTTTGTCAGTTAGATGCTGACGAACACTGGTCAGGAGTATGAATGATGTTTTATGCGAGAGAATAACATCCAGAGTCATCCAGATGTAGATGATTTTTTTTTTTTCTCTTACCCCCCCCCCCCCCCCCGGCCGCTACGGGCACAACAANNNNGATCAACTGGTTGTCCATTAAACTACGTTAAGGAATTGCTCTTTTGTTGTGACCCACCCCAGGAACAGGAGGGGATAAGCCAGGTTCTTACTAATAAATTCCTTGGGGTGGATTAGTGTGGAAACGACACTGAATAAAAAAAGTTACAAACATTACAAAGTTACAAACATTGGAATTAAATACGGACACAAACCTTATTGTCATTAGCCAGTGTCCCCACCCTGTGAGTAATGAAGGTGTCCTTTAATGGGTAGTGGGTGCGAGGGATTTTACAATAGTGTTTCTGTTATAGGCACCAGTGTGTCTTGAAATTATATATCAGTTCTTATGCAAGTACATTGAGTTACTTGGGAGCTCGTAAAAGGCTTTCTTGTATTCTCTTCAGGTGACACTTTGTTTTGTCCAGATTTAGTTTCACTTGTTAATATTTTTGAGAAATTTAGCCAAATTAACATAAATTTGGTGCCTTCTGAGGCAGCAGGTTAATGCATATAATAAATATTTTTATGATTCCAAATATGCATAAATTCCTGTACTGACTCGCAGGCTAAATTTGGTTGAGTTCCTTGATTCTCAATTGACTGAGACAGAATTATACATACATAAAATTAAAAAGTAAAAGCTTTTCCCAAGCCATTTTTTTTTTTCAATAAAAAGACAAAATAAATTTGGCAAAAATTAAACTAGCAATACATAAAATGGCTTGTCTTATATGATCTTATCAGTGAGTTGCTCAAGATAAAACGCAAGCAAATTAACAATTATTGATGAACTGATAATACAAGCAATTTTGGGAGTAGAGGAGACACAAACACCTTAATACAATGCTTGTGGTAAATTTTTACATATTGCATAACTCTTAAGGCAAAATACAGATATTCATATCACAAAACTCCTAAGACAAAAACACCTGCAAATGATCAGTGAGGCAAAGAACAGTATAACTCTCCAGTCCTGTTGGCAGTTTATTTTCTCATGGGATACTTGCAAACTGAATGATAGAAGCAGTTGTGGGGGCAGTCATCTTTTCTTCCCCTTGTGGCAGTTGAAAGCTTTATCATTCTCACGCAGTTTGATCTCATCTGCTGGCAGGTTCCTGCATAAAGAGGAAATTTGGCCCCCTACGGACCGATAATTAAAAAGAAGGAACTATCTATTTATCCAACTTCTTATCTGGAATTGTGCCACTAGAGCAGCAATAGTGAAGAAGTCTGGAACATGTTTTCTCCAAAAAACCAATGAGCCCAAAGCATGCTGGAGCTCCTTTTTACTCCTCAGCATCTTTACTTGCTCTAGGGTGGCCAAGGTTTCGGAGGGAATACACACTGCTCCTCCTTTCCACGATATACCTAGGAACTTCACCTCAGAGGAAGGAGATTGTGCTTCATCTGTGGGAATTTGAAGTCTCAGACTTTAAGTGGGTGATAGTATTTGTCTGAGTCTGGTCCACTGTGGTGACGTAAGAGCTGCCAATCAATATATCATCAATGTATTGATACACCTCAGTCCTTTCTACAGGGGCAATCTGGGCAATCAGTTCAGCAATGTTATGTCCAGCAGCTGTTTGTGAGCTGACCAAAGCAGCAGAGTAATTTCCCTTTTCCCCCCAAACTGCTCCATGCTCAGCAGTTAACTGCAAGCCTTCTTTTTCTAGTTGCTCCTGCAATGCTTTCATTGACTCTTGTAAAGATCTTAAAATTCCACTTGCAAATTTCTGAATAGCCAGCCTCTCCTTTTGTGTTGCTCTAAGGGCAACACCCATTTCTTGTAGGTACAAGAAATAGTCCTAATCCAAGGACTGACATCATCCGGGAATAATCCCCATAAAACATTCCTTTTGACTCAGTCATTAACCCAGTTCAGGTTAATATTTTCTCCCCCTTAACCCTCTGGTGGTCGGCTTGGCTCTCTCCTGGAAAAACCTTTTCAACAGGCCCAGGTACCAGAGAACCTTTCAACAGGTCCAGGCTACCCTAGAAAACCTTTCAACAGATCTGATGTGCCTGGGTCACACCGAGAGGAGAAAAATTATCACTTTAATTTTATAATGAGGGGGCAGTCACCATATGACTCAGTATCAGTTTTGGACGACACCAATTATTCCACCACATCCAAAGGATCCTGTCTGTGATACCAAAAGTGTTGTGAAATGCCCCAGGAAAAGGGGGGGGTGGGTAACCAGGTTCTTATTAATAAATCCCTTGGGGTGGATTAGAGTGAAAAACGACACTGAATAATCGGTGTTTGAGAAAGTGTATATGTATATGTAGGGTTTCCTTTAGAACAGTTTTGTTTCAAAGGCAAACAGGTATGTTGCCATCTTGGGTGTTACCGTCTGTATCATCAGCATAAAAGATAACCTTTAAGGGAAATGCATAAGGGAGAGAAAGGGAAAGAAAGGATAAGGGTGGAAAAATGTATATGGTCATTGCCCACGGGGTCCAGTGATGAAACTTGGTAGTTGCAGCTTCCATGCCTGTTAGTTGAAGTGGTGGTCTTGATCCACTGGGGCTGGGGGAGGGAAGCACACACACTCAAAGAAGTTATGAGTTATTATATACTTGCATCTCAGGTGGGAACACCTTGTACCTCCCCGGGGTGGGGAGTTTTTCCATGCCTCGAGCCTCCAATGTCTCCGCGCAGAGTTCATGTGAAGGGCATGGCAAAAACGGCTCTTCCCGCCTTTCAGGACTGAACCCCTCGGCAGCACTGGTGGGGAATGGGCCCCGCTGGGTGAGCAGCCACCTCTTCCCAGCCTGCAAAATTCCCCTGGCGATCCTGGAGTGTGTAAATCGTTAACCATTTCAGTTTTTTGCTCTTTTACAGACCAAACGATTCTCGTATGCTGGTTGCTCTAGGAGAGTGCTATGAGAAACTCAATCAGTTGGTGGAAGCTAAAAAGGTGAGAACTGGTGTATGAGACCTTAAGGTGTCTCCCAGGACAGTGGGTAGAATCACAGCGAAATTGTGTAGGTAGTGCTGCCCAAACTACACACAGCTGGAGTTCATTCCTGTGGCAGTTACAACTGCTGCAATGTAATTAGAGCAGCTGATAAATAAGGAGTTGTCTACAGATATTTGCCCCTTTTGCTGACAAACCCTGTAGTCTTCTGTTGTTGACTTCTGTGCTGGGGTCATTTTTTGCTGTGCTTGACTGACTTTCCTTCCTTGGCAGTGCTATTGGAGGGCTTATGCTGTGGGAGATGTGGAGAAAATGGCACTTGTGAAACTTTCCAAGTGAGTATGTACTGTCACTGAACCGTCAGGGTTGTGCTAAATGCAAGTCACACTGTGATACCTGATGATAAAATACTGAATGTGGAATTGCTGTTAAGCAGTATTACTTTGGAGCTGTATAAGAGCTGGTATCTTAAGGTCTGTAGTGACTGCAAATTCTGGTGTCCAGCTTTAGCTTTAAGTTTGCATGAGGATAACTAGAGGGAATGATAGCATAATGCAGGTTGCCAGGCACCTCTGAATCCTGAGGTGATTTGAGCAGGCATTGCTAGCAATTGCATTTGTTGTATTGCAGCTTAAAAGCAATCCGTGATGGTAGATGATGTACAAAATTGTAGCTTGATTGATTTTATTTTTCCTCTCTAGTATATGGCTGTAACGCTAGGAGAGGGTCTAATGTGAAATAAATGTGACTACTGTGACATCAGCACTAATTTTTTTAGTGGGGATACAGTAATATAAAGTGGGAAAAGTGAAGGGAAGAAAAAGGGCAAGTGAAAGGTGAAGCTGCCGTACAAATTTGGGATGTAGCAGGAGAAGAAGGAGCACTGGAGGAAATAGCATGTAAGTAGAATGGCAAAGGTCTGTTAAAAGCTTTAAAATGCAAGAAAATAAGCAAAGGTCCCTGCTTTGGTTGTCACTGCTTCTGGCCGTCAGTATTTGACTGCCTGCCAGCCTGAATGTTCTCAAGCTGGATCATCTCTTTCCATGAGGGGCAGTACATGGTGCATGTCCTGCAAATTCTGAAGGAAAGGGCCTTGCTTTACTCCAGGTCAGGTTGAGCAGGTACTTTCTTATAGACCAAGAAGGTCTTCAACAGTTCAGTCTTGTTCAGTGACCCACTTTTCCCCTTTTCTAGGCTGCACGAACAGCTGAATGAATCTGAACAGGCAGCTCAATGCTACATCAAATACATCCAGGATATCTATTCCTGTGGGGTAAGAGGATAACTTGGGAATAAAAGGAGAAGTAAACATGGTGTAGAACTATCTTGGAAGGCGCTTACAGAAGGTGTTTTTTACCCCCCTCACTGCAGGAGATAGTGGAGCACCTGGAGGTCAGCACTGCGTTCCGTTACCTGGCCCAGTACTACTTCAAGTGTAAGCTCTGGGATGAAGCCTCAGCCTGTGCTCAGAAATGCTGTGCCTTCAATGATGTGAGTAGCTGCACAGTCTGTGGTGCTTCTTGCTTAAGAGACCTGTGACCATGATCTCGGCTTCCCTCAGAGTCCTTTAGGAGGGAATGAGGGCTGTCTGCCATGCAGGTCACGTCCTGAGTGGTGGTGGTGGTGGTGTACACCTGATAACTGATGCTGCTTGTGATTGATAAAAGTCATGGAATGTGGTGTAGATAGTGAAATTGAACCATATCTCATTGGTGTTCACTAAATAAAAGAATTTTAGGCTCCACATGGCAGTTTTAAGGCTGCTGAACATCTTGGTGGTGAGAAGGTAGTTAACTGGTCACAAACTCCCACACACCCTGTAGTGATGGCACTCATAAAACTTCTTTTATCTCATCTTCTGTGTGTAGACAGTGCAGAGGATCTAACAGTGCTTGGTTTTTGTGTGCAGCTCCGTATTCTGTGATGCTGTGTATCTGTAAATGGGTGGTTTGGGATTTTTAAGTCCAGCCTAGTGGTAGACACGAGCCATGAGTGCGGGGTGTTTGGCCTATCCTTAACAAAGCTGCCTGGAGCTCTGGAAAACCTGAATTCAGCTTATTTGAAGCTTTTCCAATCTACTTTTTGCTGTAATGCTTCGGTTGTTGATTGTTCTGCTCTCTGAAATACCCAAGAAATGTGCCAATCAGGGGAGTAAAAGGAGGAAGGACAAAAAGCAAAAAAAGTTGCATACCTAAATGTTTTTAAGGAGCAGAAGAGAAAAGAAATGAGGATGGTTTTTATAGCTTGAAGCCTTACAGAATGACAAACTACTGTAACTTACACTGCTTACATACTGAATTTGACCCAGAAACCACCCATTCATAAGTGCATTGTTTTGTTTTCTACAAATGAATTTCAGACTAGAGAAGAGGGAAAGGCCCTGCTGCGGCAGATCTTACAGCTTCGCAACCAAGGAGAAACATCATCCACAGATGTTCCTGCTCCCTTATTCCTCCCTGCGTCACTGTCAGCCAACAACACTCCCACCCGTCGTGTCTCCCCGCTCAATCTGTCCTCTGTGACGCCGTGAACGTGAACAGTGCTGATACCTCTGACCCGTGCGTTGGATGTGATGTTGCAGATGGGACGTGTAACCACTTTTTTCTAGGGAAATTCCTCCTTTGGTTGCTGCCCTCCCATGAAGGGCAGGAGTTGGCAGAGCCCACAGCTGAAGACAGATGTGCCCCAATGGGCAAAGGGGGCAGCCGATGTGAAAGTGCCTGTGCTGAGAACGTGTGAACCTGCTCTACTTCTCGGCTCATCATTCCAGTTAGAGGGCAGACATGTGCCAGTATACAGGACTGCTGACTGGGGCATTGGAAAGGGCTTGTCTGCTGAAGTTAAAATATATCTGAAGTTTGATTCTGCCCCGTGACCTCTGGTCTTTACTGCATTTCTTTGGATGACCTCATAGTGATACAACTGCTGTCCTCATCAGAGACTGTTACCTGCTTGGCTACTTCATGGCTTTAACAACATGGGAGATGTTTCACTAAAGCAATAGAATAGGCACTTATATAGGTGCCATGTCTATGTTGAAGGATTGACAAGTATCAGAGGAGTCCCAAGTAGCCACAGGTGACAGCTGTCTGATGTTCTGTCAGTGCATCTGACAGATAATTTTGGCTTTCAGTAGAAAAGCAGCCAACGGGATGGTACAATTAAAAAACTAACGATGAAGTTACTGTCCTCGGGCTTCTTTCATGGTGCAGCTTTCATGTGTACTGTAGCAAATGGAATTGGATGAACCATAGTGGATCATTTTGTTAAGGAGGCAAACAGATAATTATGCTTTTGTTTCAGAGTGTTGTCCTTGTTCAGGTCTCTAAATTTATTACAGCCTTATTTCTGGCTGTGGCGTGATTTTAATCCAGGACAAAGCATTTTAAAAGCCCTTTGCCATTTAGCCATAGCTTCCTGTGCTTCATGAGACTAGTGGTACAGGTGGGCACGTCAGAAACCTATGGGTCACCCTGGGCCCTCTCTGCAATGCATGAGCATGGAGCAGAGGGATCCCAGGTTCTTCGTTTGGGCATCCCTAGAAATTACTGCTCCATAGCACCCATCGAACCAGCATTTCTACAGAAGATGGTTTTAAACAGAACAAGTGGATCTTGATTGTATTTTGCAAACACTCTCCTAACTATTCTATGGAAACCTGAGGATATGGATGAGACCCTTTGTAAAATTATTAAGGGCAAATTGTGCCTGATGAACTTGGTGGCCTCCATTGTGGGTTAATGTGTTGGGGGGTAAGGGAAGAGTGACTGATGTCATTGACCTGGACTCGGGCAAAGCACCTGAAACTGACCTGCACAGTGTCCTTGGCTCTGTGCTGCAGAGACATGGCTGCGATGGGTGGGTATGGAATGAGCTGGATGGTCACATTCCAAGAGTTGTAGCCATCAGCTCGCCGTCCAAGGGGAGACCAGTGACGAGGGGTGTCGCTGGGTGGTCGCAAGGCCAGGGCGAGCTCCGGCCTGGGGCCGCGAGGGCTGCGGACGCCTCGCGTGGCCCTCGCTGTGGCCCGAGGGCCGCGGCCCCTGGGCGGGCGGGCAGCGCTGGCGGTGCCGGGGCGCTCCCGGCC
>VXAY01006832.1:84867-146332 GCA_013399855.1 Oxyruncus cristatus | reverse complement strand
GCTCCCCGCGCTCGTTCGCACTCGCGGAGCATCTGTGGCCGCCCCGCCGCTCGCACGGCCGTGCACAAGGCTCCCTGCCCAGCGGGATGCTCGCAATGGCACCTGTGCGTGTCCGGCGCTGTCAGGGCTGCCGTGGTGTGTGTGAAGACATTCTGTTCTCGCTTGCGAACACGGACCCCGCAGGATGCATCTCTTTGTACGTGCAATGCCTTTTTCACAGCCATTGATGGATGAAACCTGCCTCTTGGGCTGGTGTGCAATTTATGCTGAAATTACCGGATTGCTGTCCCTCAGTTTCATTATGGCTACTCAGGTCAGATCTAGATCCTGCATTTTTGCTACGTTATGGCACTGAATACTCATTTGTAGACTGTCTCCTGGTTTTGCTGGGAATGCAAGTATATAAAAGATGCTGATCATACCCTATAGGTTGGGAACATAGAGAATTACATATTTTAGAAGTTTAATTTCAACTCTCGTAAGGAAAAAAATGAACTAGGTGTATTATTTAAAACAGTTGCATTCTGATGCTGTCCAGTGCATCGCTGTAAGGTGACACGTTGGACTCCCATTCTCAATGCCTCTGATTTGCTGGGTCAGATTCTGCAGTAGTGCAGATACCATGCCTGTTCTAGTCATCTGGGTAGCCCATCAGGAGAATGTTTTGTGCCTCTTCAGACAATAATGTGGGATTTATTGTGTCTGCTCTGACTCAGGTTTTGTTTCTATTGATCTGGCCTGCTGGTCTGCACAGGAATTTCAGAGCCAGGCCTGCTGTGCTCTAAATGCTGCCTCTGCTGGCACTTGACCCGGTTCAGATGGGTGCTTTGGTGAGGTAAATACCCAGTGATTCTAAGAGGTTCTCCAGGAATGGCTACACTTTTGGTGAAATCTGGGAGTGGTGAGATGGTCATTGTTGAAGAGGGCGCAGGACACACGTGCTCTATCAGTAGTTCTGTGTCAATCAAAAGGCACCATGGGTGCCTCGATACAAGAAGGACATCAAGCTATTAGAGTGTATCCAGAGCAGGGCACCAAAGATGGCGAAATGTCTCGAGGACAAGGCTTAGGAGGAGCAGCTGAGGTCGCTTGCTTTGTTCAGCTTGGAGAAGAGAAGGGTGAGGGGTGACCCCATCGCAGCTTCCTCAAGGGGGTCAGCAGAGGAGAAGCTGCTGCTCTCCTCTCTCTGGTGACTGGCCATAGGACACAAGGAAATGGAATGAAGCTGCATCAGGGGAGGTTCAGATTGGACAGTAGGAAAAGCTGATTCGCCGAGGGTGGTTGGGCACTGGAACAAACTCCCCAGAGAAGTGGTCAGGGCACTAAACCTGTCAGAGTTCAGGGAGGGTCTGGTTGGTGCTCTCAGTCATGTGGTTTAGTGTTAGGTGGTCCTGTGAGGAGCAGGAGGTTGGACTCAGTGATCCTCGTGGGTGCCTTCCAACTTGAGATATTCTGTGGTTCTAATCAAGTTATGGGACTGCAGCCTCTTCCGCCTTTGCTTCCACAGGCAGCAAAATCCCAAGGAGAAGCCTCAGGGAGGAAAGGTTGGCAAGTTTTTGCTGGGATTTCGATAGGAGTTTCCTGGTGGAGGTGGCTGCCAGGAGCTGTTGATGAATTGCTCCTTGGGCTTTGTCCCTTTCCCAGGATTGTGGCAGTGGGGTGGGGTGCTGGGATTCCCTGGTTGTCAGCAGAACTCCCAGCAGAAAGGAGTGGGCTGCCAGTGACAGATGCTGCAACCTTTCTGATTTTCTGCTCTTGAACTGTTCTGGTAGTGCCTAAGGTAGAGAAACATGGCCCTTGCCTTGGTGTTTCCTGTGTCCTCCCTGAGCCTCACTTGAGGCTCTGTGATGTTGCTGGTGCATTGCCTCAGACTCCCTTCCCAGAACCTTGGCCCTGTCACCTTTCAGTGGCTTCTGGTAATCCTTCTTCTCCCAGGGGCCATTCCCAGCTAAATAATCTTCTGAATAACAACTTCTGTGTCCTGTTCATTAGGAATTGAAAATAAGGTACAGCTAAAACATGGTTGTGTTTTGAGGAGGTGATTGGCTGTTGTTATTTGTAAATGTGTGCTGGGTTCTGGCAGACCTTTTATTATCAAGACTTTAATGTATCGGGAAAGATGCTGCATAATTTCTCTTCCATTATAAAGGATAAGTGACCTCAGGACATTCAAGTCAGGAAAATGCTGTGAAATGTAACTTGGTAGAACAATGCCCAGAATAATTTTCAATTTTGATTCATTTAATAGTTGATACTGCAGTTTAGAAAGTTATAAAAATAGTCTTCCAACTGTAACAAAGGTGTGGTGGTGGTGGATTCTACTGTCACAAGGCTGATACAACCCAGGTGTAGCTTGAGCAGTTGAAATCCAAATACTTTGTTAATTATGACTTCTGTTTCTTCCCCCTCTTCTTTTTAACCAAACTATGTGAGCCTGAAGATGCTTTCGCTACTGAGTCATGTCCATTTTTAATTGTGGCCAGTATTTGTGCTTTCTATTGGCTTTGTGAAGTCACGAGGCAGAATAGTCCTTACCAGGTACCCAAATTTTGAATAACTTTCCAGTGATTTCGTATCTTCTGGGTTCTGTCAGATTTCTCTTTAATCTTTGTGCATGGCAATGCAATGTGTGCACTACAAGACTGCAGAACAAATGTTTTTGTTTTAAAAACCCAGTTATTTTGTTTTATATTTATGTTTATGTTCTTTACTTGAATTTACAATTACATGTTTGCATCATGTGTTTCTAAGTCAACAGGCAGGTAACATCTTCAAAGTTCCTCTATAAATCTATATCCCTTGAAGATCTGGTCTTTACCAGATTATAACAAATTTATCTTCCCATCTTCAGAGATGGATTCTCTGCTGCCTTCTCTTTATAGGGCTGTGCAAAGCATCTGTGCAGTTCTCTGTAATCAGCTCTCAACATCCAGAATCCATGAGGGTAGAAAAGCGTAATTTTGGTAGTACTTCTGGTTTTTGTATCTTTAAGGTCTATCTGAATTTCTCCTTTAAAATATGAGGACTGGAAGTCTTTGCTCCAGGAGGTGGGGCTCTAAATAGAAAATTCGACAGCATGCTGGGAAGAACCATGAGAAAGCTCTGTGGTGCAGGCACACTGAACACTGTCAGGTCAAATGAGTGTAAATACAGCTCCTTGGAAATGGCAGAAGAACAGTGTGGATCACAGTCTGCAGTTTGGATTCCAAAGCATCCAAGGAACTTTAAAGGAGAAGTGATACCCACAAGCGTTTTCAGGAACACGGGCTTTCAGTTCTTCTCACTGGGACTGATGGTGCTGTTTGCTTTGCTGGCCATGCATTTGGATCACAGGTGGGCCGCTGAGAAACCCTCACACGTCCTGGAAACTTTAGGATCTGTGTTTTCCCTGGAAGATGACGTTTGGAGGTCGCGGTTCCCTGTGTTGGACAGTCTGCACCGGCGACTGTCCGAGGTGAACTGATGTCTGTGACCGTCCACAGGGCAGTGTTGCACGAGAAAGAGGCACAGAAATGCAGCACACGTCTCAGCACAGAGCTGCGCAGTGAAACCTTGTTAGCTGACAGCTTAACAAGTACCAACAAATAAGGAATACAAATGAAGACTGGATAGACTGCAGCTCCTTTTCTAACTTTGGATGAAATGTGCTCTGACGGATAACGAAGCAAACTGGTGTACCAGAGAAAATTGTTGGGGTAGAAGAGTTGGTACGGTATGCCAGATATTCTTTTATGTCGGAAATGATAATGCAAAGTATAACAGCATCTCGGATTCCTTAATAAAGAATAATAAAATGAATTATTTGAATTAATTGAGAACAGCTGATGCTGAAATGCACGTTGTCTCCCACTTTCACTTTATTCATTCCTTCCCTCTCCACCCAGGAGGTAATAGCTTCACTCCTGTACTCCATTTCTCGAGCCATTTGTTGACATCTGTTGTAATTTTTTATTGTAATATTCTTTTAAGTGTGTAGGGGAAAGACTTGTTAAACCTTACATTGCATGGACTGTAAACAAAAGGTCTAAGTAACATGGAAACTAAAACTGAAAAAAAGAAGAAACAGCTGTTGAAAATTGCTTTGAGGTCCCAGGTGCTTTAGGGCAATCAGTGATGAGTGAGCAAATAAAGTCGGGAGAAATGGTGGAGTCAGGGCTTCTGGGTTTGTTTTTTTTCTGCATGTGCACTGGTTTGCTAAAATTCCCTAAGTTGTTTTTTTCACGGGTGCAAAAGTACTTTTTGTTATTAATTTCTATAGTTTAAGCAAAATCCTTAGAACTCTTAATGTTACAGGTGATAGAAATTAATCAGAACCAATACTGTACTGTTTTGTGTGCAAAACAGTGTTCAAAAATTTTAAAAATCCTTAAAATTAGATTCATACATAATATGCACTTAGGTTTTCATGAACACTGATGTGATTTTTGTTTTGAACTTCTGTGATTTGTAGGTAAGTCCTTGAATGTTTTTTCACTGTATTTATTTGTACTTAACGTTTAAGGTTCTGCAAGCTGCTCTATTCCATCTCTGTGCGTTGGTGAGGAACAAAATGAGATGCAGTCATTTCTGCAGAGTCTGCTTTAATACAGCCCTTAGTAATATCACCTTTTCATGTCCCCTCTCTGATGGGAAATCGTGATCAGTTACAATCTTTGGCAAACAAAGAGTATGTGGGGACTGTTGCACTGGAAGAAGATTGGGTTATTTAGAGCTGAGAGGATAATTGTGCTGGTTACTGTTTGGTAGCTTATAACTAAGGAGAGGCTGCACTAATTAATTTGGGAATGCTTTAAAGAACGAAGCTGTGAGTTTAGAGTGTGTCCAGCACGTGTTTCAGGGGCACAGCTGGTGGGTGACACACGTCCCTGCCTTCCCAGCACAGCCGTGGGTGACACACGTCCCTGCCTTCCCAGCACAGCCGTGGGTGACACACATCCCTGCCTTCCCGGCGGTGGGATCCCTGCCCGGCTCACAGATCCCTCCTGCCTTGTGCTTTTGTGGGTCACAGCCTGACCTACATGTTGCCGTTTCCTTGGAATGTGCAGTGGGTGTCAGTGAGTGGGAGTCTTTGGTAGGTGAGCTCAGTGAAGATGTGAGCATTGTCCTTGGCAATCCATTTGAAATTGTATCCAGTAGCTAATGAATATTCAAATCTCTCTGAAATGACCAGAAAATGATTTTCTGGTTTCAGCCTTTGCGGAATTCTGTGTGTTCAAAACAGTATCCTGAATGTCTCATAAGGAAAACCTCTTGTTTTTTTGTTTGATGGTTTTTTGTTGGGTTTTTTTTTGGGTTTTCTGGGGTTTTTTTGTGCTTTGTCACATCGTGTATGAACCAGCATCTCCACTGGATCTAGTGAGTGATGTTCCATGCTTACACCTTTTCCAGCTGAGAATCCAACTCATCTCCTGCTTACATGGGAGGAGAATACTGCCCTGGTTATCATCATAAAAAGCTGGTACTTCCATCTTTAAAGCAGGGCAGTTCAGCTAAACCCTGCAAGTTTCAGGGGCAGTTTTTAAACAGTAAACTGTAAGGATAAATTCTACATTTAATGCGAGTTTCAGTTTATCCTAATTGTTTATTTGTCAGGTTCTGCTCTTCCCGTTATGGGCAGAGCTACTTGAGTCAGCACGTGTGGTGTTACATGGTACATTTTCATTTCTGTTTTGTTGGGAGGGCGAGGCATGACGGGTACTTGTTCCTCAGCTGAGCAGTGCCATTAGTGGAAAAAAAGGTTTCTGTTGCTGTCTGATGAAAGTCCTGTTTCAGACCATTCTTGAAGAGTTCACAGGCTCCAGGGATGACGAAGGGACCCATCTTTCAGCATATGATAGAAGGGTGAGATTCACAACAATTCACAAGTGAGAAGCGTAACTCAGGTTACAGTGTGTTCCTAAGTGAATAATCTTGAGTGTTTCCAGTCAATGTTGCTTCTAATGTTTTTGTTTTTAGAGGCGTTTTGACTCTAAAAGATGGTTAGAAATGGCAAATGTAAAATACGTGTTTACATTTCTGCTGAACAGCTGATGATGAAGAGACAAACTGTGGGATTAGGTTTTTTGCTGAATTTCCCTGGTAATGGGAACATTCATATTCTTTTCCCAGGATATGGAAGGAAAAGGCAAGAGGGATACAGGACATGGGAAATTAGAGCAATGTGTATATGAGGTTCTGTAAGGCATTAATAGCAATAAGGTGGGATAAGAAAATACATTTTTTGAAGCTACACTGAATTGCAACCTGATAAGAAACTGCAAGAATGTAGTAATCTGGTTGGAAGTAAGGTATCCAAAAAAGAAAAGAATTCATGGTAGAGATTACATTAAAAGGGAACGTGGGAGGCCAGAGTGCAGATTTTTTTCTGCTTTGTTCCGAAACCAGTATCTGCGATTATTGGCTGTATCAAGAGCTGAGCCAAAAATGGTAAAAACTTCCAAAGTTAACCTTATTACTTTAAATAGAGAAATTACTTAAGTATCTGACAATCTTTAGTGGTAAATGTAAAATGTCTTCCTCTGGTATCTGGAAGACAAGAGATAGTCTTGGTTATGGCCTTAGAAAGAAAAGGAGAGGTTTTCAGGAGAAGGATGTGGGGCGTGAATTTTCCCTCACTGTTTGTTGTTGTCTTGTTTGTATGCATTTCAATTAAATAAAAGATGGTTTTGTTGGGTTTTAAAATAAAAATCAAATAAAGGAGGAGCTGGTGCTATAAGCTTTGTGAACTGCAGAGCTTCTCTTCCAGGCAGTGCGTGTTGCCTCCTGGCTGGGTGTGACCCTACTTGCATAAAATACATTTACAAAACCCATCTTTTTAGTAAACTTAAGAATGGGCCATGAATAATGCCCACAGTACAAAGCCACTGAAATGTTTCCTTGCAGTGAGCTGGGCAGGTTGGTAGAGCTCATCCTTGTCCTGACAGTCCTGCTGTTCTTAAATAGAGTCTCCAGTCAGAGTCCCCGTGCATCTCGTGCTGGAAAGTACCAGTTCTGGAAAGTGGCCGTTTCCTTTCGGGATAGGGCAGGATTTTGTTTTTCACTGGTCGTGTTGATCTCGGTGTGCTTTGTGTTGTGGCAACTCCCGGGGAAATAATTGTATGGAAAAGAGACAGATGGTATTTTAGCCACAGAATACTGGAATATTGGTTTAACAAATCTGCTTAGCTTTGCTGCAGATAACAATAATGCTTCTGTCCGCTTTTGACTGTTTCCATGGAGTCACCAGCAACTTGGATAGGGTGTTTTTGGTTCATGTTTTAGAGCAAGGGCCAATGGTAATTTCAGCATGAGCAGCCTCTCAGCGCCAGAGTCATCCTGTATTCTGTGTGCAGAGCCCCAAATCCAAAGGATATTGTGATTTCAGCTCAGAATGTATTTTAATATTCATGAAAATAACCATGGTATTGATTAAAAATCCAATGACAGTACAGTGATTTTTGTGCAGAGGGTGGTTGGGATTTGTTTTGAAGAGCTGTTTGTCACCTTTTGGTGGAATAAAATGCATGTAAACTACTACTATGTGAAATTTGTAATTTTCTGACTATAAAAAAGCAGAACAGAGTTGTGTAAATGGTGGAAATATTTTCAGCTAGTCTGAGTTTTTGGGTTGATCTTGGGATGCTGAATTATGATGTAACAGTAAAATAATATAAATCATAAGCTATTAATCACAGCTTTCATTAATTATGTATTTTGCTATGTGGTATAACATGCACAGGGTGGAATGCAATAATTAGGGCTTGAATTTTATTCTGAAAGAATGCAAAGCATAGGTGAAACCTGGTAAACAAAAGCCAAAGCAAAGATTTCATTTAGGATTCATTCAGATCCCACTAGCCAAATGAGGTGAGTTTTGGAGACACAGGGGATTGTGTGTGGCCAGTGTAGCTAAGAGAGTTGGTGCAGTGATGGGGATTGGCTTATGTGGAAGTATTGGTTCCTTAAAATATTGCTTAAGACCAGATCAGTGAACACGCATGAATCCAGTCCAGCTACTGGGATGAAATTTCCAGCAGGTAAGCACTGGAACTGCTCCTCCAGTTCCAAGGGAGTTTCACTATTCTGTGGGAGTAGAAAATGCCTCACTTAAAATTGTTGCAGATTGTTGGCAGAAGTTGTGAACCACGAGGAGGATTCGCTGAGGTTGAAAAAGCTGCACATGGTATTTGCATCATTCTTGCCATGTTCTGAAGTTCTGGTTCTAGAGTCAGGATTGGAATCAAGAGCCAGGCTGCTTGGATCAGCAGTTTTGATTTGGAAAACCCCCTGATGTTAGGGTTACCTAACCTGAATCACAGCACCCTTTTCTGATGGGGAGTTGGGTCAGTGGAGTTTCAAATTAGCATGTTAATCGTTACCTTGGCGAAGGCTGAAATGCTGGCTCTGGGCCCGGAAGAAAACAAGTTTAGATCAGAGTTTTTGCTTGTTCTCATAGCTAAATCCACTCCACAGTGGAGTGAATGTCACTTGAGCAGAGCCGAGTGTCTGAGAGCAAGGTGTCAGGAGGGACATGTGTATGAGTTGTGGTTTCTACCTGCTCTTGCCCTCAGAAAGCAGGAAATTATAATGTGACTGAAATTGAAGTCTGACCCTTGGAGTGAGCTCAGAGGGAGCGAGACCTTTCCTATGGGCAAAGAAAATAAAAGCCCCTTTCTTTTAGTTGCAATTTCATCTATAAACAGCTTGGTCAATGGCAGTAAAATTATTTGCCCAGGTGACAAGTTCCTCTCCAGTAGAACACAGATGATCATACAAATGAGACAATTCAAGAATTTCTGATAATCCCTCCCTAATACCTTTGGTGCTATGTTATCCCCAGAAACTTCCTCCTGGGACTGCAGATTTCGGAGGATTCAGTCAGGGATGTTCTGTTACAGGTGGTCACTTGATCCTTGAAATGGACACAGAGATGAGCTGCTGCTTGTACCAACATCCCTGTTGAAGTGTGTTTTTCCTTGTGTTAGGGATTTCTGAGAAAGGGGACTATCAAATCCTGGGAATAAGTTAGCAAAACTTGGCATGTGCCCTGCTTCTCACTGTTGGTAGAACAGGTTGTATTAACAGTTCACTGAGCTGTTAACTTTTAAATACTGGTGAGAAGTGATTGTCAGTTGGGCTAAACTGCACAGTTTGCTCGTTTTTATTTTGTCTGAAACTGCCCTCCTGCTCTGGAAGTCCTGAGTGCATTGATGCTTTTTGCTTTCTGATAACCCTCACAGAATCAAGAGTAGTGGTGTGAGCAGTGAGCAGATTCACTGTGGGCACCTGGCTCTGCTGCTACAGGGGGAACTTTAGCACTTTCAGAAGGCCGGTGAGGTTCAGAACCCCAGGTGAGGTTCAGTCAGGTCACAGAATCCAAACCTGGCAAGGGACTGGCCAGACAATAACTTAGAGAGGCAGAGTCCTTCCCAGAGTTAGTGTGTGGTGATGATATGGTCATAAAGGTACGTTTGGTGGTACTGCCCATCACAGTCCTGTCCAACAAGGGTTTGCAGCTTCTTCAGGCTGCTTTCCTTTATCTCAAGGGCTACACTTAGCGAGGGCAGCATTTGGTTCACTTTCTTTGCTTTGAATCCAAAGGTACTCCATAAATCTCATAGCTCAGATATGTTTTTCCTGTCTGGAAAAAGGACTTTCTATTTTGAGAGGAGACTACCGAGTCTGTTCTTGATTTTCACAATAAGCCAGGGTGTGTTAGACTCCTGTGCCTGGGTCTGATAAATCACCACTTTGAACTGTGGTGCAATTGTATTCATCTTGCAACACTTGTCAGTGAATATTTTCTGTATTTCTCTCCAGCTTGCCCTGCACAGAGTTTTGTCTACTGTGTTCCAAGTTATTTTCATTTGAATCCAGTCTAGTATGCCACACACATCTATGATTACAATATGTGTCTTTTAGCATTCAAGTCTGTGGTAAAGAGAGTTGGAGTGACCCCTGAAAAGAGCAGCATCCCCTAGAGAGGTTACTTGGCAGAGATGAAAGCTGGTACTCGTGCCCGTCTTCAACACACATCCAGAGCAGATAGCACCCATGCAGCAAAGGGGACTGTTCAGTTATGGTTTACTTTAAACCTGGTTTCATATTTAAACTTTAATTGGGCTTCTCTGGATCTCTCTTGGGAGAGGAAATTAAGATGTGTTATTCTGAATAGTCTGGATGCTGCTTAACACTACTGAAGTGTTCTTAGACCAGAGCTATGAATTCTCAGCCCCTCACTGCGGCAGTCTGGTACATGTGTGGCATTGTTCAAAGAGCAAGAAAAAACATGAGCACTTTAATTTATTCATTCATTGAGATGAAAGGCAGTATGGCTGATTAAGATTCTAAGAGTTAATAGAATTCTGTTTCCTTCTTTTCTCCAAGTCCCCAGGCTCAGCTGTAAGTACATTTTATGGATTCACTTACCATGGGAGGCATGTTGGTCTCCTGCTTCTGCTCCTGTTGCAATCCATGGCAAAGCTCCCCTTTACTTTAGCGCTGTACAGATGTGCTGGTAAAGCAGTTTTCAACTGCAGGCACCTTTTCATATTTCGAGTAAGATTTTCTTTTTAGCTGCATTTTGCTAGACAAGTGGATAACTATTCGATTGGAACTTCTTGTTACTGGGATGGAACCAGTTTTTCATTGGTTCCCTGTAAAATTATTTCACACAAGTGTTTCAGATGCCTCTTGCATTTGGTGGTCCTCATATTGTGCAGCTGTTGCATAATTAGCAGAGTCATTCTACTTGCTATAAATGTACAGCTCTATGCATATTCTTCTGTAATGAGGCCTGCTGGGAGATGTATTAATAACAGAGGAAGGGACTGTGGTACAGATCTGTGCTGCACAGTCAGAATGGACACAGCAGCTGGCGTTAGAAAAGGGATAAGGTTTTCTGTGTCTTGGAAGGTACTTGGTTCACAGTAATTGAACTGGGTTTTTGAACGAGTTACAAGATTGTTGGGGCAGAGACTACATCTAAAATTTTCCCTCTGTCTTACCCCTGTGGTATGCAGTAACTCGCTGAGGAATTCCTTAATTCCGAGGATTTGTTTTTGTGTGGGATTGCTCCTCTGGCTTTGAACTGAACCATTGCTGCTGCAACAGGACCTTTTGCTCTGAAGTGTGGGTTTGAATTCCATGGGTCGTCTCAGCCTCCGTTCTGACTGTATCACCATCCAGAACAGGAGATTTGTTACTGTGCTTCGCCTGCTTTGCTTTGTGATACTGATGGCACATCCCCTATGATTTCCTGGCTAAACAAGGTTTGTGGATGCTCTTAGTTGTACAAACAGCACTCCACAGCTGGAGCATGGCAGGCAAAGTGGTCTACAGCTTGCAAGTGATCTTTCTCTAGCAGCCTCAGTGTTAAGCTTTGCTCATAACGTCCTGGTGCTGTCACTGTAGCACTCTAGAGAAGAATGGGAACAAGTCAAGTGCCAAGGAAGTACCTTCAAATGATGGTCAGACTTACTGGAACAGCCTCAAAATTCCCTCTTGGGTTCAAATACAGGGAAATTAAGTTATTTTCTTGCCCTTCCTTCTGCTGATGCATGCAAGTTTTTGTTGAGTTAAACAGACTTAAATATTTAGAGGTCTCTAATTTAGATTATTATTATTATTATTATAATTCTGTTCATGTTTTGTACTTCAAGCAAATAAAAAATGGAAGTTAATGTGCAGCCTGAGAATAATGCAGGGAAGCTTGCCTGGAATCTAGCATTGGAGCACTGATCATGGTTCCTGCAAAGCTTCACCACTGGCACTGCACTGTGCACTGTCTCCTTTTTTGCAGTCTTCATTTGCCCATCTCCAAACTGATAAACCAGATCTCCAAACATTCTCTTATCTAGCAGCCACAAATGGGAATAATAATAATGCTATCAAATGAAAACGAATACATGGACAATGGCGATGTTTGTCTTATGTCCAGAATTTTATTTTATGCTGTTAATAAACAGATATTAAAACCACAATGGTTAGATTATGGTTTGATATTGGCATTTCTTGCCTCATTTGTATACTAGGGTCTTAATCCTCCAAAAGGTATAGGCACTCATTTTTTACCCCATGGCCGGTTGTGAGGTACTACACTAAGGAGATAAAGTTTTTCCAAGATTTTATTTGTTTAAAGGAAAATATTGCAGCCGCATTTTTTACAAGGCCTAGAAGAGTTACAGGCCCAAATTGCCCTGAAATATTTGGGTGCAAAATGTGCTGGAGGGAGCATTCTTAGTCTGTTTGTGGATCCATTTCTATCGGGTGTTCGAAGGCCAGATGATGGAAGTTACTGGGATGAGCTCTTTTCTCTGCCCTTGCAAAAGGCTGTTACGAGCATTTGCTTGGGTTTAGTTTTGCCTTTGCTAGATGCCTGCACTGTGATCTTCACTGCTTTGAATGAATGTAGGTTTCATTGTTCCTCAGGAGGCACAAACGTGTGCTTTTGTTCTCTCATAGTCAAGGTTATTCCTGTGTTGAGGCTTTTGTGTATGGAGGCACAGTTTAGCTCATGGGACACTTTCCTTTGCTGTAAGGAGAGGCTGTGCTTTGGAATATGTTTTAAAGGGACGTTGAACGACTCTAAACTCTGTGGAAACTGCCATGTTTTGGCTTTTCTGAAAAACTACCGTTCAGGCTTGCTTGCTAAGTACAGGCATAAAAACTTGTGCTCTTTGACCTTGGAGTCAAAATTGCATTTGGGTTTCAGGGCTGCTCGCTGCCACAGGGCTCCATCTAAACAGAAACTTCAGAGGCACTGCAGTGATGGTGTGGCCTCCGTGCTGCGGCGGCCAGAGGAGCACGGCCCTCGTCTCCAGCTGCTCCTGCTCCCCTGTTGTCCACATCGATTCCGATTTGCTGCGTTTTTCTGGGCACGCCGAGGCTGTGTTTCTGCTCTGGCTGTGCTGTGTGGGGATGACCTAGAAAATGCCCACAGCTGCAAACCCTCAGCGCCACGGGGGAGGTCACTGCGGTGCTGCAGGACCCGGCAGCCTTCGTCTGCCTCCACCTTCTTCTAAATGAAGTCCATAACCAAGAATTCTTAGCAGCAATGTTATTTATTTAATAAAGAATGAGCAAACGGCGCTGGGTGCGAGGGAGCCCCAGCCCACCAAAATTGCACACTTGTTGCCTTCGTTCAGCTCCTTTTATGCAGGATAACATTACATATGCATTAATTGTATTACATAGACATTAGTTGTGTTACATGTGCATTAATTGTATTACATAGACATTAGCTGTGTTACATGTGCATTAATTGTATTACATAGACATTAGTTGTGTTCCATGTGCATTAGCTATGTCAGAAAAGTCCAGAAAGTAGGAGGGGAAATCACTAACATACACCACTCCTATAGCTCCGCCTCAGAACGCCCCTTTGGGGTCTTCTTTTGGAGGTCTTTGGATGAAGTAAGGAGTCTTCCTCAGGCTTGAACTTTTCAACTTTGGGACTCACTGCTGAGCTGGCATAGTCCGATTAGCTCAAAACTGGCATCGTCTCTGTGAGCTTCTCCTTATCAACTTTCAAGGTCCCTTCAAAGCTCCTTATCAAAACTCCAGGTTTCCTGTTCTTGCTAAGGACTTACCCAAATTTTGTCAGTGTGTTAGTAAAAGCAAGCAAGGCTATTCTATCCAAAAGTTAGTTTTAGCAAACAACTAAGGCTATAATTTTATATATTGTTTTCATAAATACCAACTTCATAAGACTGTTACAAGTTTTGCCGGCCTCGTTCCCCAGTTGCGATGTCAGTGCAGGCTCTTACTGAGGGTGTCTTTTAAATAATTAACACGAATCATCACACAATTCCTCACAACCTGGAGAGGTGGCCAGCCTTTTTGGGGAAAATCAGCCGTCATTTCGAGGACACCTATTTCTGACACAGGAAGGATGCCCGGAGATACGTAATTTAACCTGACTCCTGTGGCTGGAGCGTGGCTGTGGTCCCTCGTGGCTGCAGCACTGGCGGCCCTGTGCTGTTCGAGGCAGTGGAGTGGTCGTGGCTGGGCTGCCTCGTGCATGGCTCAAAGCCGGGCTCCCGGAGCACAAGGAACCGCAGAGGCCGTTGGGTGCTGCGTGGCTGCCCACGTCCAGTGTTTTGGAGAGCTGATTAGAGAAGACAGTGAGGTGGATGGCTGAGAGAAGGACAGAAAGCAAAGGTGCCCAGAGGAGCAGAGGTGTGTCTGTGTGGGCACGTGGACAGGTTCTTTCCTTCAGCCACGGGGCAAGACTGCCACACTCCGAGTGAGTGCCACATTTCCTGTTTGGGAAAGGCTGAATGCCAGAGCCTGTGTCCTCACGGCTGGATGCCTGGGTGTACATGATGAGCAGTTAATGATCTGCCTGTGCCCCCCATCCTCTCCTGTCCCCCATCCTAGACCAGCTCCCTCCGGGCACTGAGGAGGAGGAGGAGCACAGCAGGCTGTAAAGTGGCTGGGGCAGAGGGGTTGCTCGACCTGCTGTCTCTTCACTTTTTGTTTGAAACCGATTCCACATAAGAATAAAAGCTTTTCTTGGAATGCCAAGGAATTCCCAAAATACACCAGCAAGTCTTTTCGACAGATGAGAAAGAATCTGTAAGTCCCAGAAGTACTTACTTGTTTTGTTTTTGTTTCTTTTGTTTCATTCTGTACAAGCTGGGGCAGAGGCTTGTGCTGATAGATTAACATTGGGATTGGTTATATTCTTCTGTTCTGATTTTTGTCTTCTCTGAGATCATGTTTTACAGATTGTTTCTCTAGTTTCTCCAAATAGCTGTAGGCAAGAGTGATGGGAGTGCAACGTAATTTATGGGTTTTTTAATGACTTGTGAGGCTGGTCCAGTTCTTTGCAGTTAGAAGTTGCCAGTGAAACCCTGTGCTGCCTGTGGACATGACAATTTAAACATGAGGTCAATGTGGAGAGTAAAGCATGTCCTAGTCCCTCAGAAGATAATGTGCCCAGGATTATTTCCCAGGGGTTAGAAAGACTATTGTTTTAAAGGCTTCTTTGATCTGATGTGCGTTTGCTATGTTTTGTAATTCATAGATAACTTACACAGTAACTACCAGGTGGGAAAGGCACAGTCTGCAGTTATGTCATTATATGTATGCCCTTGAATGTAGGTCTGAATGTCTAGCCACACTTAAAGGTGTATAACACAGTGTGTTTGCTGGGGCAAGAGCAAAATTTGCGTTATGCATATTATTTTCTAGTGTGTGACCTTTACCCTCTTTGCACCCACAATCGAGTCCTGCCCACCATGTCTAGTCCACCATGAACTCCCACATGAAGGTCATTTTGCCTGCACGGTTTGGGCGCGCCATTTCAAGTGGATCTTGTACACAGTTCGTGGAAAAAGCAAAGCTATGGTTCAGAAGACAAAACTGGTCAGCTATATTCCTGTAATGCACTTTATTACAGTAAAACCAGACAAAACAGGTAAGAGTCTTAGTAAAAATGGGGAGGGTCCGACAGAGAGTGGTAAGAGACGTGCTGTAAGAGACGATGGCCTCAACTTATTTCCTGACAGGGCACCAGGCAATTTCTGTAAATATGGGGCTGCCTGTCATATGTGCAAACTGGAGCATATATGCCCATGGCTGTTTGACTGGTACATGCTCGTGCCTCTTCATACTTGGCTGAACTTTCCCTGCAAAGGCTGTTATTCCAGTGAAACTGGGAAGGCATTGTCTGCAACTTGTCTTGTTCCTGGCAGACCAAAACAGAGAAAGGAGCCAATTTTGAGCTTTCAACTCTGATGACAAAGTCCTTCCCTAAAAACAGATTGCTTTGAAATAGCCTGACCCCAACTTGACATATTAATATTCGGTATAGTAGTGATTTTTACAGATTTACTGGGGAAGGCTAAACTCCACCCCTCCCCAAACTTTCAGGTATCATTTCTGGGATTGTTTCATCATGGATCTTTTCAGATGAGGGGGTTTCACTGACCTTGTCCTGATGTGAACAGGCAAGCATATGTTTGAACTCACTGCAACAGCAGCTTCAGGGGACAGGCCCTGGTGAGAAACGTGTTATCAGCTGAATCCTGCCTCTACTAATCCATCTTGGTTGGCTTCATCACCTCGGAGGCTGAAGGTTGTTCAGCCTAAGGTCATGCTGACATTTTAGTGTGAGCTTGGAGGAAGCAGCCTGCAGTAAATTCAGGTCCTGCCCAGACTTGCAGGAGCAGAGGCAAGTCTGGGTTCTGGCTGTGGCTGTGACCATGGGGGCCTGACTGAGGAGGATTTGGGTTCTTTGGCCAAAGCCAGCAGAGTTCAGCTCTCACCAGCCATCCCAGAGCCACCTCTTCATGTGCCAGGAGTTCAGATTGACCTTCCATGTTCTGGCAGAGCACGTCTGTGTCTTGTCTTAAGCAATTGCTTAATCCTGAAAGGGATGCCTGGCTTAAAAACAACTTTGAAATGAAGCAGTCATTCCCAAGGCCTCATCAGCAGGATACATCCTGAAAGTGAGAAGAAAAAGAGTGTTCAAAGTGAGCTTCATTCCACTGCTTTTTCACCTTCAGCCTGAAATTGTGTTTCAGGGTTGTAATCAATAGAGAAATGACTGATTGAAGACCAGTCCAACCCCTCTCCTTTTTCTTCGCTTCTGAGATCTGGATGTAGCCGGTGGAGGCTTTGTGTCTCCCTGCGGGGACCCACACACTTCATGCTCAAGGAGCTAGACAGCCGTGACCATTTTCCTGCTCTGGACAGTACCATGCAGCAACAATTTAGCAGGGAATGAAAGCGTGAAAGCTGCTGATGAAAACGACTGACTGATCCCCAACGTCCCTGAAGCAGAGGCACAGGGCTTTGCAATGCTCTGGCATCTCCACCTGCCTCAGGGCCCAGAATGCTGTGATTCAGCAGGGTAGAGGCTGTGGTGGTGAAGTGCTCGTTTCTTCTTTCCCAGGTGTTTCCATCCCAAGGTGTCTCTTGTAAAGACAGAGGAAGGTATTTTTCCACCTCTATAAATACGCAAAGCCTGTTTTCGCAAATAAATGTGTTTATTGGCTTGGAGAAAACAAAACAACAAATGGCTATAGGAGAAAGGGAGAGAAATCGATTAGGTAGGTATAGGTTAGCTGTGTTATACATAGATTATCATGGAGAGCAACATTCAGAACAGATTCCTTTGCCACTTCAGATGAAGGATGACGCTGTTACCGAGGAGCACGTGTAGGTGTTGTTTTCCTCTGTACTCTCCTAACGTATTACTAAACCCAAGTATCAGCAAGAAGGTAACCTGGAATGCCATGGAAAAGAAAGAACTAGAGCAAACAGCAAATAAAGAGGAAAAGAATTTAAAAAGGAAAGGATGGAAGCCAAAAGAAAAGAAATAACAATGGGTGAAATTTGTAGGAAGGAAAACAAAAGAATAAAGAAACTATATAGGAAGAAGCTTCCAGTGTAATTGCTCATCCAGTTGTACTTGTCTTTTTACATTCAGCCTTAAAGATTATGGAGTGTTTTCCTTGAGGCATGTATGCTTCTGTGGCTTGTTCTGCCATGGGAAGCCACACACTGTTATCTGCACACTCAGTGTTTGTCATGCTGTGAGGCTAATGTTTGTTTGAGACCTCTGGGAGCCTGAATACAAATAGACTTCTACCTGCTTATATCATACAGCTAAGCCTCAATTGATCCTAAAAGAAACCCCAACAGAAGCCAACCCACCCAAACAACTAACAAACAAACCTTGAGGCTCAAATGTGCCTTTTTGCACTGCTGTAGCAGTTAAGGTTCCAGTGTCGCCATGATCTCTTACTGATAAATACTCCACAGCCTATAGCAATGCACTGCTACTTCTCGTAAAAAGTGTGGCAAATTCTCCAGTGAATTAACAAGATTTTAACTCAATATGCATCTCAGAAGATGCAGTGCCCCATAGCTTGCTGTGAAGCCTGGTTCTCCAGCCTGATGTCCAGATCAAGAGATACAGTAGGAATAGGCTCCTCCAAACTGTGCAGTTTTCCTTTCAATGGAAGCTAAGGTGGGGAGGTGACAATGTGGCCTGTGGCTGTTATAGTTGCCATCCAGTATCCTCAAAGGTGTGCAGCAGCTTCAGAGAGGTTTAGGTCCTGCTTGCTGTTGCATCAAGAGTCAGGGAGTAGTTACCTGCATCTAGTTTCATTTTAAGAAGCTATCAGAAATTTGAGGAGGATGGTACTGCTCTTGGGCTTATTCCTGTTTCTGAGCTCTATTTAATTTGGAAAGATTTTCTTCATCTCTCAGACACAGTTCAGAAAAGGCAGAGGGCAGTCTGCAGTGATTTCAGCAGGAATAAGGTTGTGGCCTCTTAGGATGCACTGTTTACACTGCCTGCTGAAGAGCAGTTGTACATTTGTCAGTCATTCTGCCATCCTTGACATCTGCTTCATCCTTCTGGCATACAGATTTTCTTTTCATTCAACAGGAAAGTTGCACACAGCACTGCACTTCTGGTGACATTATTCCCAGCTTTATCACATTCATTCTTACCAGGCCGGGTAGGCAGGGTATACCCACGCTTGTGATTCCCCTTTAGGTGGTTCTGGTGCTTCCTGCTTTCTTAGTATTTTGTGTTTCAAAAGATCAGGACGGTGGCTTCAGTTATTAAGTGATGCCTTTTGCTTTTCAGAGCACATCTTTGTGTTTTGACCAAACATCAGTCGTATCAAAGGGCAAACTGCACACAAAATAGCAGAACTCCTGGAGTTGTTACTGTTGACAGCACTGCTGTGAGTGCAGGCCTTTGCTGGAGGAGCCTGCAGGATAATATTAAACCTGACAGTGCTGGTGAAAGCAATGAACTATGTAGGCTTGCAGTGAGGGGGCTCATAAGCAAAAAAACCCACTTTCAGTCTCTAAACCATCGAGTTTCTGGTGTTTTGTCACAGGATAATGAGAATAATTTCATGCTTTATGTCCCATAACAGCAAATATTTCTGCTTTCTGTGTTTGCCCTTTGCTACTTCCCTTGAAGCCTTGTCTGCTCGGCTCAAGATCAGTAGCTCAGCAGTCCTGGGGTCCCACAGATTTCTATGCTCTCAGCATAACGCTGCTGCCTCTAGAATGGCCATGCATACTAAATACTAAACCTCTGGTTGAAGTCTGCAAAGGAAGAAATAAAAATGCGTTTTTGACTAGCTGTTAAGGATTAAATTACCCTTTAGTGGAAGACTGAGAATATGTTTTTTGACC
Source organism: Oxyruncus cristatus (assembly GCA_013399855.1). Lineage (NCBI taxonomy): Eukaryota > Metazoa > Chordata > Aves > Passeriformes > Cotingidae > Oxyruncus > Oxyruncus cristatus. The sequence goes on along the minus strand of VXAY01006832.1, from coordinate 127,183 downwards.
CTCATTATGGGTTTTCCCTTTAATGTGTTCTTTCTCCAGCTCAAGTGTGCTGCCATTTGATGTGGGCTTTTTTGCTGCCATTCAGTCTGTGCTGTCCAGAGGCACCCCAGCATTCCATCTGTGGGCACCACTCTATCTCTCTTTATTCTTTCAGGCCTAAACATCCCAGGTGGCTCATTCTTGATGAAAACAGTTCATAAAAGACCAGTGTTTAGCTGTATACAAAGCAATGCCAAGATTTCAGAGGTGGTATTCCTGGGAGCAGCATAGGAAGCCCTGGGTGATGGAGGACAGTGTTTTCAGGACAGCAGGATCAGTATGGATGTGTCATTTCTGCAGGTTTCATGGATGTGGCAGGAATGTCAGAGTGACCATTTGAACATGAACATGGCATGATCTGATCACTGTTCATTGCTGAGACACTGACAGAATACCTCTTTATCTGAGGCTATCAGTGAGTGCCAATATCCAAAACAAATGCAAAAAACCCACCACCACTTCCCCCCCAAAAAAACCCCCCCCTGAACAACAGGTGTATGGGACAAAGGGACACTTGTGTTCTTAGTGATATGGAAAACCCCCTTGGCTTCATGATATCATGCTGATGTGCTTGGATTTAAGCTTATTGCATCACTTTGGCTTAGGACAGAATTTTCCCAATAAAATTCAGTTGATGGAAACCATTGGTAGAATTTTTTTTACAATCCCTTGGAAATGGTGAAGGGGTCAGTTTTCAAACTGAAGAGGCTTTTGCATGTCATTAGTTCTCTGCTTCTGGAGAGACCCAGAATGCTGACGAGGACCAGCACTTGTCCTTTCCTCCTGTGGCAGATGGTAGAGTGCTGTGGAAAGTCTTTGAGTTTGGCACAAGATCTTTCAGGGGATCAAGGGTTGGGAAAGGGAAGAGAATGGTTGGTAGATCCTTAAGAGTAAAGTGTCTTCTTTGTGGTTACTTCAGACTGCAGGAACTGGATTAAATAACCTGTCCTTTCTCGTCCTGTGCCCTCAGCAGCACTAATCCTTATGGTAAAAGAACTCCTGTCTTCAGCGCACGGTGCCCCTTTCTGAGGACTGAAAAAGGACGCACGTGCAATCCCCACGAGTGGGCCAGGCTGGTGGACAGAAGCATGATTGTGCTGGGATGTCCCTTGCAGGTTTTCAGACAAAGATTGCAGTGTTTGGAGATGGGAGCTCTCTCTTGTGTTCTGTAACCATGTGAGCTGTCCTGCCGCAGTGTCCACTGACAAAAAACAGCATGTGTTATTTTTTGCAGGGCTTCCAAAGCAGCTGAGTCCAGGACCTTAAAGAATGTCACGCAGTGGTTGCTGAACTAACTGGCACTGAAAGGACCAGAAAAAGATGGCAGTCTGTATTTGAAATAAACACGTGGACTCTTGCAGATCAGAAACCATGTCAAAAAAAGGACGTAGCAAAGGCGAAAAGCCTGAGGCACTGATTGTTGCCCTACAGGCTGCCAATGAAGAACTCAGGACCAAGCTAACAGACATTCAAATTGAGCTGCATCAGGAGAAATCTAAGGTGAGTGAGGATTTGGTTTTAAATAGCAGTGTCTGTGCTGAGGAAGGGAAACACCTGGAAAAAGCGGTATCACAGAATTCAACAGATGCCACACAGCTCTTTCCTAGAACAGTGGTCTGATTCTTTCCCAACTTACAGCATTTGCTGTGGATGTCCTGTGGCTCCCTTGGAAGAGACTCCTTTTTACTGAGCTACAGGTTGAAGAAGCCTCTGGCCTCAAATGGAGCAATACATTCATGAAAGTTGTAGGAACCTTGCTGTTTCTGAGCCCTCCAATTTTCTGGTGAATTTGACTGGCGTTGGCTGCTGGGTTAGAAAGAGTTTTGGACAAATGCACACACATAGACACAGAGTCTTATTTCCTAAGCCAATCCTGAAAGTACGTGTGGTGTCCCTGTGGGAGGCAGGACACCTGGGGAAGACAGGCTTGTTTTGTTTGAGTAAAGGCAGTGCGACCTATGTGAATGCCTCAGGAGCTGGCCCGTACTTTGTTGTAGGAGGGTGGAGGATTGTCTGGGTTCTGCAGCAGGGTCTTGGCACGGGTGTGTCTGGGTGGGCTTGTTTTGATAAGGTTAGGTTGGTAGCAGGTGACTGTCACTGTATCTCAACGCAGGTCGCTAAACTCGAAAGAGAGAAGACTCAAGAAACGAAGCGCATCCGCGAGGTGGAGCAGCGCAAGCAGACCGTGCAGATCACGGAGCTGAAAGCCAAGCTCCACGAGGAGAAGATGAAGGAGCTGCAGGCGGTGAGGGAGAACCTCATCAAACAGCACGAGCAGGAGATGACGCGGATGGTGAAAGTCCGAGACAGCGAGATCCAGCGCCTCAAGTCAGCGCTGTGCGCGCTGCGGGACGGGAGCAGCGACAAGGTACGGACAGCGCTGACCATCGAGGCTCGCGAGGAGGCCAGGAAACAGTTCGACTCCGAGCGCCTTAAGCTTCTGCAGGAAATTACCGAACTGAAGTCTGCCAAAAAGCAGGTGGATGAGGCCCTTAACAACATGATCCAGGCCGATAAGATCAAGGCGGGGGATCTTCGGAGTGAGCACCAGTCCCACCAGGAAGCCATTTCCAAGATCAAATGGGAGAGCGAAAGGGATATTCGACGCCTGGTCAGTAATCAAAACAGTTCACGTGTTCTCTTACGCTGCCCTGAGTTTGCCTTCTGTGTCTCTTAGCTTTTTCTGCGTAACAGAACTCTGCAATGCACCTCACTTTGAAAAAGTGTTACAAACTTCTCACTACCATTTCTCAGGAAGAGATAGATCGTGGTGAGTCAGCCAGAGCACTGTGATGGCAGCTAACAACTTAAAGTTGGGGAGTGATTGGTATAGTCCATAAGGATCTGGCTTCCTGAGGTGTTAATACATGCATGGTGAAAAGGGTTAGATAAAGAGTGTTTTCATCTGCACTTCAATTTGTTGGTTTCTCCAGCCCATGTTACGGTATCCTGAACATGTTAAACCATGGCAGGAGGGGAGATACCTTTTGATTTGGCCTTAGCCTAGCCTTCATTAATTACTGGGGAAAATGAACAAAAAGAGGCCCACACCAGCAGTGCTGCAGGTTGCCTTGTTTCCCTGTGCCATGGTTTAGGAATGGTACTCCCCAGGTCAGTGCTCCCACTGAGACTCTCCCAAACCACGATGGCACTTCCTCGTTCCCCCTCACCCTGAAGACAAATCACACTTCTTTTTTTCTCATCTGAAATTGAGGATCTGTTTTCAGGCTTTTAATATGAAAAAGAACTGTAGTGAGTTTCAGGATGAAACAAAACCATGTAGTAAAATCAGCTTGGGTTCTACATATGGTTTTATCTTTAGGAACTGATGAAAGGCTTTTTGAAGGCTATTTACTTGCATAAGAACCTTGAACAAGTCCAGAATTACTTATCAGACTTACAGAAGTGGTTTCCAATTGCATTGTATTGCTGTCAGAGTGGAGGAAGTTATACCAGAGTGACATCTAGTCAATGGAGATCATAATCTAGCCCTACTCTTTGAAAAACACTACGGGGAGGATTTTGGCCAGCCTAGAAAGCTACGAGACCAGAAAGGATCTTTGGCAGCTTCAGGCAAAATTTAACATAGATGTAATTTTTGTTTTCAGGCAATGATTCATATCATTCCTAGATAATAGTACTTTTATTTTGCCAGAGTGATTTGCAAAAACTGGTGCAGTTTGATAGAGCAGATTTGAGGGGTGAACAGTGCTCTTAAGTAAATCATATACTACAAGACTGGAGAAGGCTGAAATGCTATTGCCTTCACGCCATAATATTGCTCTGGTGTTTCTTTCATTCAGATGGACGAGATCAAGGCTAAAGACAGGATCATATTTTCCTTGGAGAAAGAACTGGAGACACAGACAGGCTACGTGCAGAAGCTGCAGCTGCAGAAGGAAGCTCTGGATGAGCAGCTCTTCTTGGTGAAGGAGGCAGAGTGTAACATGAGCAGTCCCAAGAGAGAGATCCCTGGAAGGGCTGGAGATGGCTCGGAGCACTGCAGCAGCCCTGTATGCAAGTTTTACTGGATGTGTTTTTCTTGCTGAAATAGCTCCTCAGGCCTTGGAAAACATTCTGTCCTATTCACTACAGAAAAGTTATGTCTGTAGAGTCTGCAGAGAGAATGCTAGTTGGACAAAGCTTTGTTTCCTCAGTTGTTCTACTTACAAATGTAAAACATCCTAAATAATTAGTGCCCCTTTGGAAGAATCATTTGATGAACATAACTACCTTGATAACATGGATCCTTGAAACCAGACAAAATTAGGAGGACGGGCAGAGAGGGGCAGGGGGTAGAGAATCCATGAGACTCTTAGGAGATCCTCCTCTTTGTCTGTCTTACTCTTGCCACAGACAGCCCTTGGTGTCATTCACAAAGCATGCAACCCCCCCATTGTGTGACTAATCCGAAGATGTTCACACAACCAATGTATATATAAACTCACCCACTGTGTGACTAAACTGAAGGTGTTTACACAACTAATGTATATATAAAAGCATATTTACACATACACAAATGAGGAATAAGAAAGTAAATGCAATTGATGCCGAAAGGGTTGTCCTTACATTTTCACCTGATGTAGTGGTTCAGCAAATAGAAGCAATCTGTAGTAAAAGGCAATAAAAACTAGAACCTCTTAGCTTATTTTCCCCCATCCTAAAAAAAATTATCATCTGGTTGTTTTCTCTTTATTCTTTCAAACAACTTAACATTTTCAAATCCCCCGAACCAGACACTTGCTTCCAAAAATATATATATTTTTGCCAGCATGTTCAGCACTGTAAAAGTCCCTGGAGATAACTTGTTGATGATGGCAGCTTAGGTTGGCTGGTGTGTGTTTTTTTGAGGATTCTCTTCCCAGGCGTGTGTGTTGAAGAGGGTCAGTAACTGTGACGTTGTTGCCCGCAGGACTTGCGCAGGAACCAGAAGAGGATAGCGGAGCTGAACGCCACGATCCGCAAGCTGGAGGACAGGAACACGTTGCTCGTTGATGAACGAAATGAACTGGTGTGTGAGCTTTGCTCTGGCAGAGAGAGGAGGCAGAGAGTTGTGGGGAAAGGCAGAGAGGGCAGGCTGAGAAGGATTTTTTTTTTATCCGAGGGTTAAATAGTAATTTTGCTGAAGTTACGTCAGTACAAAATCACAACAGAAGTTGAGGCGGTGAGGCTTTATAGGATTCTACACGAAGGCTTCTGTTTCCTCCTTGACCTTTTGAGCATACAGCAGTGTGTGGTGAGACCTGTAAATGAGGTAAGGTCTATGCTGTCTGTAGTCCAGCATTTGACCAGGCTGAGAATATTAAAGTACTGGGTCTGGGGAGAATGGACAACAGAGAATTGATCTCTTTATCTGATTTTCTCCTCTATGGTGATACCTGTGTGTTGTTTCAGCACCCTGGCTTCTTGACCTCTTCACATTCCTAATTCTGTGATTAAGGATGAGTGTGACAACTTCAACTCTTGTTGATTTTTTTTTTATTCCTGAGCTATAATTCTTAATGCATTCCTTTCATATCACTTTATCTGACTTGGATCTCCTCAATGACCTTGATGTCGAAATTGCAAAATAGTTTACAAAAGATTACAAATTACAAGTATGTTCATGTCTCTCATGACAATTAATTATTACTATTATCAATCCAGTTGAAGCGTGTCCGAGAAGCTGAGAAACAATGTAAACCTCTTCTGGAAAAGAACAAGTGCCTCTCGAAGAGAAACGATGAACTTATGCAGTCTTTGCAGCGCATGGAAGATAAACTCAAAGCAGTCACTAAAGAAAATATAGAAATGGTTGGTACTGAAGAGCAAAATGAGGATTTACTGGATGATCTGTGTCTGTTTTGGTGGCCAAATCTTCACGGTGTATGCATGTATATATACACAGAGAGCATCTGTTGTGTATAGAGTGTAATACTATTGCTGATACACAGCCGTGGTTAGGTCTGTATTATTATAGACTTACGTACTATAACTCTGATATATATTAGTAGATATATTTAGGTGAATGCATAATCACTGTCTTTAATTCTAACCCCAAATTTAGAATATTAAATTTCAATTGCTTAAAAAAAAAAAACAAAAAGAAAAAAATAAAAAGTTGCATTATTGAGGCATGTCCCACTGTCCTATTTTGCACCTGGAGCTCAAAAAGGAAGCTGTTAAGCGTGATGTTTTCAGCCAGCATTATGTTCATCTTGCATGAATATGTTCCTGTTAGAGCTGATGATGGCAAAGTTAAGCTCTGGTATGGCACTGAGCTCATATGTCTTTCCATAAAACATATGCATGATAGATGGGTATGGGAAGGGGAGAATGGTGGTGTTTAAATTTGGCTAGGGCTATAAATTTCACATGTAGGGGCTATATGAGGTGGGATCAAAGCACTCATGTCTGCATATCCTCCAAGGGGGATTGCCCTGAGTATCAGTCAGCATCCAGGCCCTGTACCCCAACACATGCACTGATGTGGCTTTGGCATTAATAAAAAGGGAGATGCATGTTCTGGGTTGCCAGACGTGAGCTTCCCCTGCTAAGTGTATTTGTGGGCCTTGTCCCTGGCTTGCAGCAGCCCCTGTCCTGAGCAGGCTGAGTGTCCTGCAGTGGGAGCAGCTTTCCCGGTGATTAGGCTGAGATGATCAGATTCACTTTCTTGTCTCACAGAAAAAAAGACTTCAGTGTTACAAGGTTAATCCACTTTTAAGACTGCAATTCACCCATGCCCAGAAGACAGATAAACTTACTGCAGGTGTCACGGGTCAGAGTTATTCTTCCACAGCAGTGGTAGTGCAGATCACAGTCCCCTGGGCTCTCTCACAGCAGAGAAGGGACGGGGGCCTCTGCACGCATGAGGCACCAGTGGGCAGCACTGCTGGTGCGTATCTGCAGCATGTATGTTCTAACTCAGCTCCCTGACATCTGCTCTTCATGCTATGGATGCCCAAATCAGGAAAGTTAGCAAGCTGTGGGTGGCTACAGCAATTCTCACAGGCTGTAGCCGTCGCTTTTCCTACATATGCTCAGGAGCAGGCAGGATATGGACTTGTAGTTAGAACAGATCTGTTACCACCAGTTTCTGCCTTCCCTCCTGGCCTGACTGGATGCTTGTCTTTCACATGATTGAAGCAGATCCATTTTCCTCACTGTGTGTGGTCATGCTTTGAGTATCAGTGAGCACGTGGGGTCATGGGAGTAGATACTATTTACATACCCACTAGACAGGTTCAACTCTATTTGCCATGTCTGGGGGCATCTTGATGCATGGCCAGGGAAGAACTACGGTATGTGACCTTTAAGGGCTGCTGTAGAAGCTGTATTGCCACACAGTAACTAAATAGATAAAGCTTTGTTGTTCTGGTTGAAGAACTCAGCCTTGCTGTGCTGCTTTATTGTGAATAAGCACTGATGGGTATTAATAAAAAATGGTTTAGCTGAAGCATATTCAAAGAGCTGTCCAGCTTAAATGAGGGGTAATGTCTAATTTTTAACTGAAAGGTGGTCTTTTAGGTGCTGGATCTCATTTTACCTGTTTCTTCTTACCACAGAGAGAAAAAATAACATCACATCCCCCTCTAAAGAAGTTAAGATCTCTCAATGACCTGGATCAGGCTAACGAGGAACAAGAAACTGAGTTCTTAAAGCTTCAGGTCATAGAACAGCAGAACATAATTGATGAGTTAACAAGGGTATGTCCAGAGCACCGGGAAATTAGGAATGATTGCTGTGTACTGTCCACCACTGGTGGTATTTCTTCTTCTAACCAGAGGTCTGAGAGTTAATACCTTGCCTACTCTTAACATCTGCAGATGTTTACATGTAGGTGTGCATGTGTGCAGTTTAACTGATTTTCTAGTGGAGCATCAGCCTCTACAACTCAAAGCATAACACTGTGTATGGATTAAGCTCCAGAAAGGAATCCAGACTAAGAACTGTGGAGTTCGGGAAGGTACCTACACGTCCACAAGGCGTGTTCTGTCATTTAATGCTGACACTTTGTTTGTCAGCCGACTTCGCATTATGATATTGAGGAGAAGCAGAAAGACTCCAAAACAGGCTGTTGTCTCTTCTGAGACATCACTGCTAGGAATGGTGAGATCAACACCCCCATCATTCAATGACTTTGAGATAGAGGCAGCATCTCCTTGGCAGGGAAGGCAGACAGCCCCTCAAACAGGGCCCAAACCAGTCCTGTGCACCAGGTCTCCCAGGGATTTTGGAGGGCAATCCCTCAGTGCCTGTTGTTTGACAGCTGCTCAAGGCAAATGCACAGGGGCTTTCTTCAGGTGGTTTTCAGCTGACACACATTCAGATTTGGATATGAATCCTGCTTTCCACCTGGAATCAGACTCCTGTTTGAATGTATGCAGAGAATCACAATGATTTATTTCCTCTGTAGGTTTGACCTTCTACGGCTGTAAAGAAGAGAAGAGAAAGTAATTTTTTGATCTTATTTTCCAGGACAGAGAGAAACTCATTCGTCGCAGGAAGCATAAAAGGAGCTCGAAGCCAATTAAGGTAAGGAGAAAAATTGTTTTCAGTTTACAATATGCTAGTAGGCTCTGTAGGAAAACACACTTTAGCAATCTGATTACAGAGAGCTTTGTGGATTGTAACAATCTGCTTTAATGATTGGGTTTATAAACACCTCAGTTACTTTGGGAGAGCTTTTTAAATCCACTTTGAAATTCATTTAAGGGTGTGCAGCTATTTTACTTTCAGCAAAATGGGGCTTCCCCCCTCCCCCCGAAATAGTAATGATCGTCCTTCCATCTGGTTTCTATAAATATTGGTCTCAAGGTCTGTTATTCTGAGAGTTATTTACATTTCAAGAGACATTCCCACTGTTTTCTGTGATCTATTTTTCACAGCACATATGAGCTAAAGCAAAATCCTTGTGCGTCTCTACTCTTCAAGTAGAAGTTCCTGCCTGAGAAATTGTCATCCTGTCCTGCTCGGTTCCACAGGCCTTTGACTGATGACCTTTGCATCAGCCTGAACTGGGTTAAATCCAAAACTGGAATAATTTACAACAGTTTTAGAGCTGAGTAGTCAGCAGTGGTTCAGATAGCTCCTTTATCAGCTAGATGTGGAGAATGACTTTGCGACACTCATGTCCCACCTCCAAAAAGTGGAAATACCGGTTGCTTGCTCGCTCTTGGTCCTCCAAGGGCATCTCTTAGTGCATCAGCATGGTCTGTGAAAGTAATGCAATACTGTCCTACACATGGGGAATTTCAGACCAGTAAATCCTAGAGGTGTCATCACATTGTTTCTATATGGGTTGTGTAGCAATACACAGCAGACGCAACTGGGAGGCAAGGATTGAAAAGTATTTTCATCAGTAAAATTTATTTCTAAACCAGAGAGTATAACATTGGAGAACATGGCAATTATCTTCACTTGGCAATGCACTGAACAAAAATTATAATATATGCAAAAGGTAACTGGCATCTTTGGCACGTGTTTTTTCCGTGATTTGAATTACAGGTTTAGAAGGTTTTAACCTGTCAGCAAAAGTGAAAAATGTTACAAAGCAGAAGTGCATCTTAATTGCTCCTCGATCAGTTTTTCTGCAGAATTATTCATAAGCCAAGTATTTAAATGCTCAGATCTGTACCCTGGAACCAAACCTGCAGGGTCAAACGTCTGTGCCTTCATGGGACACCGTTTTCATTTGATTTAATTCAGCTGCTGAGATTGGCGATAGTGAAGTGTCAGACCCACAACCAAACCGTGCAGCGTGAGCAATCTCTTGCAACGTGTGTGCCGCTTACTGCAGTCCTGGAAAGATGTGATGAGAGCTCCTTCTCACTAGTTTTGTATTAGCACAGCTTTCACTCACTCAGTCCAACAGCAGTGTCAGCGAGAGAAGCACCGAGACATTGAAAGTATCAGCAGTGTCCATGAGAGGAGAAACAGGGCTTCCTATTCTGCACACGTTTCCAGCTCTCTATGGTATTACCTTTGTGCACCAGTCTGCATGTTGATAGATGTCTTCTGAAAAGCTTTGTGGTTAACTAACAATTCTCAGATAGATCCTCGGTTCAGAAAAGTTAATCAGCAAACTTATTCTCTGCCAGCACAAGACCTAATCTTCAGTGTGGTTTGAGTTTGTTTGGATTTGGTAATTGCAGGGGAAGCCCATTGCTTGTTTTTCATACCTTGGCTTTTAAGTAAGCAGCAACTGTCCCCTGCCTCCCTCCAAAACTCAAACTGTGAGTTTCCAAGAAGGTTCAGAAATCATGTTTTTCCTTCCACAGAGACACGTGGTGGATACATTTTTTGGGTATGATGATGATTCCATGGACTCTGAAACATCCTCTGTGGCCTCATATAGAACAGACAGGACACCAGCAACCCCAGATGATGATCTGGATGAGGTAAGATCTGACTCTTTCCATAGAAAATACAGGTTTTCAGGAGACTATGACTTCCAAAAAAAGTGGTCAGGCTCTCAAGAACACTTAGGTTTTTATAGTGCATGTTGAGTGATAAGTACTTCATGAAGTTTTACCTTTATTTTGGTTACTCATATACTGAAATGCTGAGAGTTTTTTCCACAATCTAGTCCATAGAGTCTATGGACTAGGCTCACAGCTATGGCTACATTGCTGTTTGAGGTTGGTTTTTTTTCCTATTCCACTTCAAGGAAACAAACCTATCACATTTCTTTCAGCTTAAAGACACATAAATGCCATATAAACTCCCCATTCTTATTATTTCATGTCACAGCAAGCTCATGGGGATTCAAAAGGCTATTTGAATCAAGACCTGTAAAGCAACTACTGTGCTTAACAAATCACACTTGCATTCCTTGCTTTGACAGTGCTTTGCTGTCCCAGTGCTTAGACATGTCCCTTCCTATTCTTCAGGGTTTAGCAGCGGAAGAGTCAGAGCTGCGGTTTCGGCAGCTGACGAAGGAGTACCAGGCCCTGCAGAGAGCATATGCACTGCTGCAGGAACAGACAGGAGGGGTCATAGATGCTGAAAGAGAAGCCAAGGTCAGTATTCGTTTGGGGGTACCAGCATTTCGTTGCTCTCAGGACATAGAAACCCCTCGAAGGGACATACAGGGGAATGGAGTACACACGTCGTCCCTGACACTGAGAGATCTCTGTTCACTCATTTGCTGAGGACATTTTTAAAGAGAGTGACAATTAAGGATGGACACAATCACTCTGTTTTCAAGAGGCTGTCCTCCACCTGAACCTGAAAACTCTGCAGTTAGGCAGGCCTGCCAAAGCAGACAACTCTGCAGCCTGGCACAGAATCACAAGGTTTCCTCATCTTTTGCCTACGTACAATAGGGTTGCATTTTAAAAGTAAATGAAGACCTGTGGGTTTTCACAAAAGCACACATTGCACCTACTTTAGGAAGACTTGAATGTTTCTAAGAGAGAAATGCAAATTGAATTCAAATTTTCATGTGATGCAGGCTACAGTAAATCTTCCAAGGCTAAAAATGTCCCTCTGATAAAATTATAGAATCATTCAGGCTGGAAGGGACCTCAGGCAGTCTCGAGCCCAAACTCCTGCTCAAAGTAGTCAGCTGTGAGATCATACCAGTTTGTTTAGTCTTTGTTGAGTCAGCTCTTGAAGACCCCCCCAGCAGCTGTAACTGCCTCTTCCCACTACTTCTTGTCACTGTCATCTGCTAAGCACCTTTATTTTTAAATTCATGGACTGCCCTTTATGAGGGTCTTTGAGCAGAGCACCCCAAGTACCTGAACTTGTTATTTGCTGCTCTGATGCCAATCCATGGTAATAACAGGCACGGTGGGGGGGGAGCTGGGCTGATTCACCACTGTGTTTGTTCCCTTGTGTCATCTGTGTGCCAGTCTGAGGGGTGGCACAAAACATCACTGAGTCCGAATCTTACGAATGGTTTCTCACTCAGTGGAACTGACGGTGTGAACCCAGTCCCTGCTGGTTTTGGTTTCCCTTTACTACCAGTCACATTGCTGGTTTTGGTACTGTTTAATGCTGTGCCTGACTTCAACAGGCTCAGGAGCAGCTCCAAGCTGAAGTCCAGAGGTACAGAGCCAAAATAGAAGATCTGGAGAAAACTTTGGCACAGAAAGGGCAGGTAAGTAATTATTGGTTTTTTTTTTTTTCCTATTCTGTATCTTACCCGCTCTGCTTACAAAATACCTGGCACAGTTTCAGTATAAAGTTCCATGAGATGCAGTGTTGCTGGTCACTAAACTGGCAGGTCTGGCAAGGTCAGAAGTCTTGCTACAGCTTGATAGTCTTATATGTTAATCTGTAAATGTCAGTTTGTTCCTGTAGGATTTTAAAGCCTGAAAGTTGTGGCTCCAGTTGTCAATAAATGTGCCCAGTCTTGTGGAATTTGATTATTTTGTAACAATACTGCTTCATCCAACAGGACTCACACTGGGTGGAAGACAAGCAGCTTTTCATTAAGAGGAACCAGGAGCTTTTAGACAAGGTATGTTCCCCAGTTTTGCATGTTCACTCCGGAGGGTTGTCTGGGTCCAGTGAACCATCTCTTGGGTTTCGATTTTGCACAGCCTGTGCTACCTCAACTACTACTCACCAAATGTTTAATGTTTCTTGTAACAGTCACACAGATCCTGATTTTACATATTTCTGTTAGATAGAGAAACTGGAAGCAGAAAACAACCGTCTGCAACAGGAGCTGCAGGATGCGCGAGACCAGAACGAGCTGCTGGAGTTCCGCAACCTCGAGCTGGAGGTGATGGATGGGCTCCTTACAGGAGAGCTGGTAGAAAATCAGAGTGCACTTGCACTGGACACCCACTTTAATCAAGGGTTTAAACAAGTGATGTAGTGATAAACAGTAACAAATCAGGCCCAGCACTGTTAATTGTGAGCTGAAGTATGGATGGGGCCAGACCTCAAGCTCCGTCTTCACAGACTGCCCCTAGTCAGAGACCCCTCTTTGTCGTGCCAGCCAACCAAAACTTCACCTGCTCTAATATCCACTATAAGCTGATTTATTTTTCAGTTGTTCATTTCAGTTGCTGCCCAAGGGCAAATACATTTGCCACACAGAGCCCTGGGTCTTGTAAATCAGTGCTGTGTGAGACTTGCCCCTTTTTTATAGAAGTGTCCCGCAGTTTTACCCAACAGCTGTGTTTCCATGTGACAGGGAGCTGGATGGATTGAGTGAATTACATGTTCATAAACTAAAAGCGTATTTGAAAGGGAAGTTTTGTCTTTACTTCTGTGCTTGCCTGAATACCTGAAAGGAATAAGAAATAACATCATCAAATTTTTATTTTTGTCTTCGGTCCTCTAAAACTGGACAAGTATTTGTAAATTTTAAGCAACAAAGATGTAGAAACACCCAAGTTGACCAACTTTTTTGACCATATTGTTTTCCACAGTTGTTAGAAAGTACAGCATACCAGGATAGCAAACGTGTAATCTGAGTGTCCTAATAGTGTAAAGTCAAACACCTGTTTCTAAAGGGAGTATTTACAACAACACATAGTTCTTCAGAAATCAAATCACTTGAGCTAGGTGACAGCCTTTCCCCAGACAATTTGCAAATTGACATAATTCGTCAAATAATCTCCTGTAAAACAATTAGCTTGGGTTTAGGATCCTGTCCCACTTGGCACATTTTTTTCAGACTAGGTCTAGATGTTCCTTCCTTCGACTTGTAAAATGGAAGAGCTTGGCTTTGTGAAACATGATGTAAACAGCAGCTGTGGCGTTTTCTGTGTGCATTTATTTTAATATCTTCTTTTGGCATGTTTGCCAATTTGCTTGCAGGAAAGAGAGAGACGGTCCCCACCATTTAATCTCCAGATTCACCCCTTCTCAGATGGTGTGAGTGCTCTACAGATCTACTGCATGAAGGAAGGGGTTAAGGTAGGTCACTTTTCTAAGGCAGTGCTTCTCCCTGCAGGAGTGGTGGGTGCTGCCCATATAACCCCTTACTAATAGTTCCACTAAATTTCAGGCATTTAAACTCAGTCTAACGTAAGAGTTTGATGACTGACACAGTTCAGTTAGACTCGAAATTCTCACCACAATGACAAAATCTGGTTCAAAGGCAACTGAGATCAGTGTGTGATGCATTTCCACAGGATAAACCAGAATGGCTGATTTCCACGTGGTTCATAGGAGGGATGGATATTGCAGCCACGATGAAAGGTCCATGCCATGCCTTTACCTTATTCTCTCGTTGCAGGACGTCAGCATCCCAGACCTCATAAAGCAGTTAGACATCTTAGGTGATAATGGGGTAAGTTGAAATAGGAGATATTTTCCCTTTACAGGCTTCATTTTGTACAGTACAGTAAGTGATATCTATAATTATGGCTGTTTTCTAAGATACTTTTTAAATTACATGTCTTTTACGTCTGGTTTAGCAGACTGGGAAGAATGTCCAAAGGCCACTGATATTTGGAACTGGGCCTGACTGTGTTCCATTCACTCAGAAAAGCACATGAATAAGTTTGGCAGTCTGAGTCAACCACTCTTCATCAGGACTAAGGTTCCTCCAAACAGTTTCATAAATAGGCAATAATTATCAAATTCCCTGTGGCCTTCTAAGAGGGCATTGCTGCCCACATAAGAGAGATCATCCTGTATCTCTGGCCAACATTAGATATGTCTTGAGAGAGTGTATAAGAGAAAAAACTCAAAGCATTGTGATTGTCTATTCATGTGCTGGTGTAAATCAGCATTATTTTTACAAAAGCTTTAATAATGGAAACCTTTGTAAAACTAGCGTGAAGACAAACAAATGGGCCTAATTTTAATTTATATTTCTCATAAGATGCAATTTAATGAAGACATACAGTTAGTCCCTATCATACAGAAGGGCAAAAGCAGTGGTCTTTTTAATGTGTTTAACAGACTCTGAATGTTTTAATGGGAGTGGGATATTCCGTACTACAGGGATGCTCTGAAAACTGTACACCTCGTCTGTAGGCTGGATTGTCTTTGTTCATGCAGGAAACTGCTGCCAATTTTCTCCTTTCCTCACTTTCTCTTCACAGAATTTAAGAAATGAAGAACAAGTGGCCATAATTCAGGCTTCCACCGTATTGTCCTTGGCAGAAAAGGTAAATTGTGTGCTTGCTTTTCTCAGGTGTTACCTAAAGCCTCATCTAACACATTTTATGGCCTGTTGTTGTCAATATTGTCAAACTTTCTAGCATTGGAAGTGATTCCCCAAATAAATTGTGCCAGCAGAGTCCCAACCACCTTGCTAAAGCAGCAAAAATATCAAACTCATCTGGCCCAAGCTGTGAAGCAGAAACAACAGCAAATACAAAAAGAATATCAAACGAAACTTGAGGTGGAAAACTGAATGAGAAACCATCAGACATTTAAGCCATAAGTAGATACAGTTCGGGATTTCTAGTCCTGAGATTTCTGAAGCTTCTCAAGAGATCTGTGCCCAAAATTTCACTGAAAGTTTGTGGTTTGAGTTCTGTGTTTTGGAAATTAGAAAGTGGTGTTAAAAGTTGGTTAAAATTGCTTCCTGAGGCTCAAATGCAACACAGTTTTGTCAACATGAGAGCTTCGAGGGACTCCACTGAACAATTCCTCCTCTGCAAGCAGAATTGCCATCTGGCCAGCTAAGCTATTTTGGGGAAGCCACAGCCTCACTGTGGGCCTTTATCCATGGGATCAAGTGGGCTCCCTGTCCATCCAAGGACGTGTGTGCTTTTCCATCTTCCAGTGACCTGGCAGTGGTGACCCTCTTGCTGCTTCCCTGCCAAGTGCTACCTGCAGACATCCTGGCTGCCTCTGTCACAGGAGAACAGCCCCAGGAGGAGCCCAGAACTAGCAATAGGTTACTAAAAACAGACTAACAAGAAGCTGTAGATATCCCACTTGCCTAGAAAATACAGCAGGTTACAGCTCTCATTGTCTTCCCTCCAGTGGATCCAGCAGATTGAGGGAGCTGAAGCTGCTCTGCATCAGAAAATGATGGAACTGGAAAGTGATATGGTAAGAAAACTCTCATTATTACGCATTCTGGGGACACTGAGTGTGTCTCAGTTGATGTGCCAAAAGATAACTAGGAGAGTCTACTGGCAGGTGAACTATGCAGCCTTTCTCTGATTGTTGGTGAATCCATGAAATTGTTCCTAGTCTGGTTCACATGCAAACAACAGAAACAGAAATAGGGAAAGTTTGAAAACTTTCTCTCTCTTTCCATGAGGATGACTGTTTATTGATAAGTACAGGGGGCTCAAAGGTTGCTCAATAATTTTCAGGGATGTAAATGCCTGCACTCGTTGTCTCATAAGATTCACAGTCTAAACATCAGCTGTTGTATTGCATTGTATTCAGGACCAGTGTGAAACTAATGAATTATGTAATGAAAGCAAGCAGTGTTATGTTAAGTAAAGTTAGTACCTTATTAAAAACTCTGCAGAGAGTCAGTTGAGAACCAGTCTCCCCATCCTGCTGAATCAGGTATCTGTAGATGATTTCACAAAACTTCCTGAACTGTTTGGAGTAACTAATTCATTTTTCTGTCCAAATGATCCTTCATTGCAGGAGCAATTTTGCAAAATAAAAGGTTATTTGGAGGAAGAATTAGACTACAGGAAACAAGCTCTTGACCAAGCATACATGGTATGTACAAAGGAAATTCTGCAGCACACACTGGACAGCCCTGCAGCAGGGCACAGACTTGTTGAATCAGGAGGAGAGGTTTTTGCTTTTTTTCTTAGCATTGGGGGTTTTTTTAATTTGTTTTTTTTTTCTCATTCTTTGATGTACTAACATGCAATCTGCACAGCTTCAACACAACGTCTTGCCTTTTCATGTCATAAAAAGGCAACATTCCTGACGTCTGGAATACTTTTGTCAGTTAAAGGCAGATATTGCTCATTAATGTCAGCTTGTCCAACTGGAGTTTCTTAGCACAATGGGTTGAAATTTTAAATTGGTGAAATATTTTACATTTGAAATCGGTATGAAAATTCTATCCAACTCCATCTCTGTAAGTGCATTAAAAAAAAAAAATAAGAGTACAGGATTTCAGTGAAAATGAAAACACTTTAAAAATAAAAGTTCATATCCTTTTTTCAGAACATGGAACCATTTCCTGAGTTCTGTTTTCACATTTTTGCACAATTGAGCACAGGGACCGCCTCTCATGCAGGGAATCTGCCACCAACCCCCCAAGTTCCCAATGTGTTCTAAACCATGTTTCATCTCTAACTGGCTTTTGGTATTGCATCAACCAGAGGATCCAGGAGCTTGAGGCCACCTTGTACAATGCTTTGCAGCAAGAAACGGTGATAAAGTTTGGGGAACTACTCACTGAAAAACAGCAGGAAGAGCTGAGGACAGCAGTAGAAAAGCTAAGGCGTCAGATGCTGAGGAAGAGCAGAGAATATGATTGCCAGATCCTTCAGGAGAGGATGGAGCTGCTCCAGCAGGCTCACCAGGTAAGCAAAAGGAGCTACACATGTGTATCTACTCAGCCTTGCTGTACAGGAACACGATCTGAGGTCAAATTTAGGCTCCAGGCCATGAGGGAGCCTGGCATCTAGCTTTTTGAGTTGTTTCATACTTTGTGTCTTTTCTGTGCATTCAAAGAGTATAACCCTGGTATTACACTTTCCATACATTTAACAAAGGATTAATAAAAAAACCCAGATAATGTGAAACAGAGCCACCACTGATACTAATTTCCAGCATTTGAGGATCCAGTTACATGTGTGCAGGATCGTGTTTTGAGCAGTCGAACGTGTGGTAAAGCTGTGGTTTGGCAGGGTGAGGGGATGGAGTCGCAGTATGACACAAGATTATCCCTGCCACAGAAATGGATTTGTTGATTTCTAGACTTTTATGCCCTTGGAACATTAAGTTGCATGTTCAACGGAACAGATTCACTGAGAAGTTAAGGTAGATGCTTTCTTTTCTGATTTCCAGAGGATCCGAGATTTAGAAGATAAAACTGACATCCAAAAGAGACAAATTAAGGATCTGGAGGAGAAGGTTGGTTTTCTTATGCTTCTGAAGCAAGCTGATCAGCTTTGGTTTGAGAGCAGGGACCCAGTGCTCTTGAACTGCACGACCTTTGTGTTCCACTCAATCAGCTGCACCCACTGGTGGTGCTCTACTGCCCTTTCTTTTCAGCCTGCATCAGTCGATACAGACTTTAATATTACAATACTACATG
This sequence comes from Oxyruncus cristatus, assembly GCA_013399855.1. Taxonomy (NCBI): domain Eukaryota; kingdom Metazoa; phylum Chordata; class Aves; order Passeriformes; family Cotingidae; genus Oxyruncus; species Oxyruncus cristatus. The sequence goes on along the minus strand of VXAY01006832.1, from coordinate 108,996 downwards.
ACATTATTAAAAGTGTTTAATTGTTAATTAATTTAATCTTTGATAAACACTTTGTGTGCGTGTATGTGCATCTATACATAGATATATTCCCAGGCTATTTCCAGCATGGATTGCAGCCGCTGCTTTTTAATGCACTTAAAAATACTCCCCATGCTATTTTTGATATCCAGCTTTGTGACTTAAGTCAGCCCGTGGGGGTTCATAGTAACAGTTACACCTCAGGCTTTCAATATCGTGCCAGTTGTAATCCATCACCAGAATTAGTGGGATCTGTTTTCTAAGCCTGGGAGGTGATATGGTACTTGCAAAATTAACTAGGGAAATACAGTCTTTTCTGAATGCATAGTTACTCTAATTGTTCTGCTGCGTGCAAAAATAATTCTGATGCTTACAATGCCATTGCCTTTAGTTTTTACACCATTTTTTTTTTTTCTTCTGCAGTTTCTATTTCTGTTCTTGTTCTTCTCTCTTGCCTTTATTCTTTGGCCTTGATGTCAATGTGCCTCTTGGAAAGGTAAGACTGTTTTATTTATTTCCCCAAAGCTAGCACTTCCTGCACAGAGCTGAGGATCACATCCTTGTGTGTTCTTGTGGATGTTTGGAACCAGCGAATTCAGCAGGTTGTTGTCAATTTGTAATTGTTCACAGCAGGGGGTTGTCCTGCTGCTGGGTTACTGGTGGTACTGTGCTATTCAGAACTGTAAAAATAAAAGCTAACAAGAATTTCACAGTGTCACGTAGCCAGGAGAACTGCAGGTGGAATTCAGTGTTCGTGTTTCCCAAGGGGTGCAGGTGAAAAACAGTTATAACAACCTCAACCATACACACTCTGTGATGGGCTCTGAAGTGACACTCAGGAAATAGGTCAGGAGGCTGTAACAGGTAGAGCTCCGTGTCCAGCAGTAGGAAGGATACAAAGGAGGGAAGGAAGAATGATCAGCTGCTGAGAGACAGGGAGATGGAAGGATTTTTCTGGCTCGGGAAGTCACACTGTTAAAAGGAGGTATTGGAGAGGTCTAGAAAATTTGTCATAGATGGATGTCATGGATGTCATGGATGGATGGATGGATGGACAGCTTCCTATCATTCACTGTCTCCTCAAGTACAAGCAATTATTGTGTGATAAGCTTAAAGGAAACGAAAATTGATAGTTAGGGATACAGGGTTGTAAAGAAGTCTTTTTGTCACAACATGCTTAGCAGCTGAAAGTTCAGAGTTCAAAAAGCAACGTGAACATGGGGAAATAAATCAGAGAACTGTAATGGTCCCATTTCCCCATCTGTGGCTGACCACTTCCAGAACCAGGATGCTGGGATAGGACAATCTTTCTTTTGATGCAGAATAACAGAAGTAGAACATAGCCTAGAAAATGTTATGTTAAAGTCTCAAGAACATGTAATGGTGGAGCAGAATTTTCTGATTTGGGGACAGGCCCATACCATTGAATTTCTCACTGCATCTCTTGGATCTGGCTTCAGCTATGTCAGTGAATAAATTCCTCTGTTCTACACTTAAGGCAAGCCAAGAGTACAGCTGTGTGAAAGATGTTCTTCCATGTCCTTCCACCATTTGTACCAGCTGAGCCTTTGTTTCCAGGTGCAATTCAAGGTATTGATTACAATTAAGTGCCATGGGGCCAGGTTGGTGGGTTTCCCTTTTCCCTTTATGGGAAAGCCCCTACTCTTTGTGCTTGGTTCCAGCTAGATCATGGATTTCAGTTTTGTGCAGATGCAGACACAGCTCTCAGAGTTATCCACATCAAATGGAATCTGCGGCCTCCTTGTCCAGCCAGACCTCAAAATTAACCTTTTTCACTGGCTGAGGCACCAATATATGTGTAGGTTGGGCTGGATGGGGAACGAGCCGTAGAAAAGAATCGGAGGAATGGACAGATCAGTGATCGCGGCTCCTGTAAACAACAGCCAATATCATTATTGAGCTGCTGCTATTTAAAACATACTGCCTCGATCCAGTGATCATTAAACAGATTAAGTTCTGACTGCATAGTCACTGATGTTCCTGCTGCAGGGTTTCTGGGAGCTGTGACACAGCACAGCAGCTGCGAGATGTTCTGAGCGGCTGCGACTGGCGGAAATTTGAATTTACAATTTCTCACTTATTCATAGCGGGGGGGAAAAAAAATCAGAAAGCCTTCTGAAACAGCCAAATTACGGACAGGGTAATTTTAAGAAGCCAAAATTTTCACAGTATGCAGTAGCAGCAAATAGTTTTATGTGACTGTGTCTTCTGCTGTACTGCAGAATCAGGAGTCCAGAACAAGCAGTCAACCTAGAGGGAGATGCCAAATAAAAAAAATTCCTGGATTTAAGGTGCACCTTGAAAACTCACAGGAACTGACAGTGACATTTGCAAGAACCTGTCTGCATGAGTTTTTTCCATTTGCCTGTAGTGTCATCCTTTTTCAGTTCCTTTCACAGCGACAATAATGTCCTTGTGCAGCATATGAGAAAAACTTGGGTAATAAGAGGTTCAGAGTTTGCTGTATCTACATTTTGCACCTACGTTTTCCACCTATATGGGTATGGAATTGGTTCTCTAGTGAGTATTTGCCTCTTCTGGTACAGCTAGAGAATTGGTAAGAAGCTTATACATCCTAGTTTTACCAATACTGGCATTGGCTGTGGTGGAGGGAAAATAAGAAACCAGGGAGTACCTCAAAAGTCAACACTTGCTCAGTTTAGGTCACCTTGATTAAAAATGCATTCATGACATTCAACTACTGAACAGTTTCTCCTAATCCTGTCTCTTTTAAGATGAAGCATGCAGTGAAGTCTTTGCAGTAGAGCATGCTAAATTCTGAGAAATTAGAATTTTCATTAGTATTAGAACTCATCAGGAAATGTTGTCTTCCTGATTTTTAAATGGTTTTTAGTTTTGAAAATAACTTCTTTTTCTGAAGCTTAAAAAAACCCATCAGTGGTAGATACAAGTGACAGAAATATTCACAAAAATGCATAAATTTTTTTTTTTCATTAGAATATTTGTCTTTGGAAAATAAAAAGATGATTCACGTGAAAAAATTAATTCAACTGTAATTGAATTTAGAATACGAAATCCCTAGTCCTGGGAAAAAATGCCCGTGGGTACTTCCTGAGACTGTCTGCATGGTTTGGTATGCCAGCACGGAGGAGAAAGGAAGGCATGCTGAGAATTACAGACCTTCCAGACGACAAAATTGGCTTTTCAAGAATTGCAATCATATAGCAGCATCTTTTGAAATAAGCATTTCTCGAAACAGAAAAGAAAATCCCCTATTACTCTGACACTGGAATTCCAGTAATGCTGATTAATCTTTTGTCTTGGAGCCTATGAAAATACCTCTAGTGCCTTGTAACATTTCAGTGTCTGCATGCAAAGAAAAAAATGTGTTTGAGCAGCCTCACAATGAGCTCTGCAGTGTACTTGAAGGCAGACTGCATTCTTCGTTGCAGAGCAGCCATTCCTTCCCTCTTGTCAAAGCAGGAAGGGGAGAACCAAGAATAGAAAAGGAGAAGAGCCACCCTCTGAAATGCACCACCACCTCCACATTTGCTAACACTCATGTCCTTTTGGCATAATTTGAGGGCTGGTTAGAAAAGCTGATGAGGTGTTTAAGGTCAGAACTCTACATTTCTCCTAAAATTCTAGCAGATTTGCTGTTATCCACTTGCAGCGATTCTGCCTGCAGGGGCTGCTGGGTCCCATCCAGCTCTGGCACGTTCCTTGAGCAGGGCTGGTAGTCAAAGGCAACATCAGCCTTTCTCTGCTGTCTTTAGGGCTGACAGAACCGTTCCAGCTGCAGCACTGACTGATGTCATTGCAGGGGGTTTACATGGATCCCTTAGGGATGTGTCAAGACTTCCCTTCCTTCAGGGCACCCCACCCCCTCCCCAGCCCAGCCCAATCTCCTTCAGTGGGTTTTCCACTTGTTTCCACACAGCATCTAAGGTTTAGCGGGTGTAAATCCCTTTGGTGTCCCTTTGGTGAGCCCAGAAAGGCTGCTCAGACTGCAGTGCCAAGATGAGTTTCTCTCATGGAATTCACTGTTGCTCCATAGTGGCTGGTCCCAGGGGCACACAGGGGTCCAGCTCCCTACAGAGAGGACAAGAAGCATCAGTGAGAGCTGAAATGTGGTTTACAGCCTCAGAGAGCCTGCTTTTGGGTTGTGCCACTCCTAGGACCACCTGGGAGATGAGAGATTCCTTTGCATATTTGGCTTTCTGAATGCCAGGTAGGAATCAAGAAGACAGGTTAGGGTGAGCTGAGTGAGCGGGGAAGGAGCCGTGGCAGCGGTGGAGATACCGTGACATTGACAGTGAAAGTGGAAAAATCTTAAATGGGTGAGGTGTGTGTGTGTGGGATACATAAACTCAATGCTTTTCCAGAGGATCTGCACTGCTGTGAACTCCCTTGAACTGTAGGAGCTGCAGCAGGCCCAGCATCACAGCACACATGATACCTGTAGAGTGTTTTACCAAGGCCAGGCACCCCCACAGGTGCAAAGCGTCAAGTCTTGTAGCAGTTCCTCAAAAACAAGGCGATGGTAAGCTCCTCATCCCCTGCCTTCACCCCTCTGTTTTCCTCCACGGGATTCTTTCCCTTCCATACCTGAGGGAAAATCTCCAGGCAGAAGCAATTTGGGAATGGAGTTGGCAAGACTGAGAGGGATTTTAACAACATCGTGTTTTCTGAGGCTGGAATACATGGAATTGGGGAGAATAACTAACATTGATTTGTGTTTCCCACTCACATTAAAAACCACCTGCCTACCCAGGTGACTAGCTCAGCAAAGGTGAGAATGGCATGGGGAGTGTGCCATCAGCATTTCTTCTTCTTACAGCTACCGAGGTACATTGTTTTACTTCCACTGGATGCAAGTGAACTGCCTTACCCTTATTGTTAGGGACTTCAAACTAACAAAAAGCACAACTCCTGCTTGAAATGCACCTAGGGAGCCACTTGGTGGTGAAAGGTCTTTGGTTTTGTTCTCGTCCTGGTGCAGTTTATTCTTTATGGACCTTTTAACCAGCTGAGAGAAAACCACAGTGCAGTCACAGATTATACTTTCTGGTTTCTTTCTTGCCCAGAGTGAACACAGCACTTGTACTGAGATAACAAGGGACAAACATGGGGGAAACCATGTGCAGCAGTATATTGTATGCAGACCAGAAGCTCTCTAATTCCTGTTTATGTGGGATTTTCCTGCCTGCATTCCCTCTGTGCTTGTGAACTTACACATTCTGTTATTTGTGATCCCATAAGGAAGTGTGGCCTGTGTGGATTTTGCACCCAGTGAATTTTACTATGTAGGTTTTGAATGCTGAGAGAACAAAGACAAGATGGTGCCCTTTTTTCCCTAGTTGCAAACCTGAGAACTAAAGTTCTTTTCCATAGGGGAAGCCTTAGGGAAGGCTTGCTCGGGACAGCACCTGTCTGTGTTCGCCCCAGTGCTGCATTGGCCAAAATTCTGGTCTTGCTGCCGCGTCTCCTGTCAGTGGTGAATTTTGGGCATCTTTGGTTCAAGAATCACTGAAACTCGTGCATAACTGTTCATCTGAAGATGCCTATGGGGACTTTTATGGACTAGAGGGCTGTGCTTTGAGGGGTTTAAATGGACAGGCTTTGCCAAGTACCTGGAATTTTCACAAATGCTTTTCATATAGACAAACAAAACCAGTTTTATGCTGACAGCTGTAAGATCAGACCTTTTCAGCTTCCTGATTGATAGATTGCATCTGGACAGCTGGGATAGGTAGGCAGAGGAACTTACCACTTACCTGATACGGATTTTCTTTTTTTATTTTTTTTTTTATTTTAGAGTGCCCGACCACCCAGATAACTCCTTATAAAGGCAAATGCTTCCATCCCCTGATGAAGAGAATATTGTTTACACCTATTTTAAAAAGTATAAAAATGAACAACCTGTAGCCAAGACTGCAACCACCTTGTATTTTAAAGCCATCACTCAAAATTTGTTACCTGACAGTTCCTGTCTAAAGCTATGATATATGCTGCATCTAATGAAATTCTATATGTTGAAATTATGAAAGGGGAAGAAAAATAAACTGTGAACCTACATCACCTAGGAAGAACTTAAAGGGAAGGAACCACTTTCAGCTGATCAAGTCAGTGTGTCTTGGGCATGGAACCAAAGTTACAACAGAAAAATCTATCCCTGCTGTGCAGGGCAATCATTTAAGTGTCACCCTGTCATCCCACAAATGGATCAGAAGTGATGAACAGGACAGGGCAGGAGAAACTCGAGCCGTGGAGGGATGCTGACGACCCAGTGCTCGGCTTGAACTGTGTGGCTTTCTCGCTGCAGGGACTCCTGCTCTCCCTCTTTGGTTTTAACCTCAGGAACAAATGACAGCTGCAATGTGGGAGGAAGAAAGGAAAATAAAGCGGTCTGGGTTATTGCAGGATGGGCAGGACAGGTCACCACGTTCTGTGCTTGAGATCGTAACACAGCACCACCCGCCTTGGCCAAGGAAGGGGAGAAGAGGGTGTCTGGTGTAAGGAGGGTTTCCGGCAGAGTTGAAGCCTTATCTCTCTTCACTGTCCCTCCATGAAGAACAGCCTGTCTATTATCAGATACTTTTCATACTCTTTAAAGACTGCCATTGAGATAATAATGACTATACTTGGGTTTACTACTGAATAACCACTGAGGATCACTGGAATGGATGTACAGAGTAGCTTCTGAGGAAGGAAACAAACGTCGGAGGATGGGGTGGGGGGGAAAGCCCATTTGACATGACCCAAAAAGCATCAGCTTCCAACTGTTTTGTCCCGGCTTGGAACAAATGTTTTGGTTCAGCTAGTCTGCTGACTTTGTTGACTGGCTTCCTGATGAATGACACATAAACCAAAAATGGGGAAAAGCTGCGTTAACACGGCCTTATTACAAGTAAGAGGTATTGCTGGTCTGTTTAGATTTTCCCACTGTTAAGTGTAACTAAAAGCAGTTTGCATTTCAAAGCATTACTTACCTCTCTAATCACAAAGCCTGGAACCGGGCTCTGGTCCCTCCCTGAGGGTCACAGGTCCCCGCCCCCGGTACCCTGTAAAAACGACCCTGAGAAGCATCACCCCGCAGCGAACACTGCGAGGGTCCCGAGCCGCGGGGAGCAGCACAGGCAGCTGCACCCACCCTCCCCTTCCTCCCTGGTGGGCTGACAGTGCACTTCTCTGTGCCTCGGCCTTCATTTTCCTGGGAGCGGAGTCGTGCCTGGGCAGACTTCGGGTTCCTGTGGCAAGGCTGTGTCTTTCACGATGGAGCCTTAATTTCAACTGGGAGAAATGGATGTCTGTACTACAAACTAGAAAATTAAGGGCCAGAATACAGCCTGTGCATTAGCTGCACCTCCAAAGCAGGGCTCACATGTACCAACATTTTACGCACACAGACGGCTCATCAAAAAGTGCTTTTCAAAGAGCCTCTCCTTTGTTTGCCTGTTTACTTTTACAGATGAAGCAGCTGAGGCAAAAAGCAGTGAAGTCACTTGCCACAGCAGCTTGTCAGGTCAAAAGCAGCTCCTTGGCCTTAGCAGGGAGGAAGTTCTCTCAGCCCCTCACATATATNCAGAATAGCTTTTTATCACTAATGTCCATTCACCCAACTGCATAGCAATGCTGGGCTCAGTTTCTCCACAAAGACTCCTAACATCCTCATTTCTTGAGTTCCAGGATATCGTGTCAAGCCTTCCATCAAAGGTCAGAAGCTATTAGCAAGTGATTTTTTTTTTTTTTTCCCCTGCTCCTTAAAACTGATTTAAATTCTAGAATGAACGCGTCGTCTTGAAGCACTCTGGTTCAGCCGAGGGGTTCACTGAGTTCTGCACCAAGCTGTATGTTTGTTAGTTCACTGTTTTAAAGGACAGGCTTGTAGACATGTATGTTACACGACTGCAGGTAGGTTGCATGCTCTTTGTTCAAGTTCCTTTTCCTCAGCAGAAGACTCTGTGGATCAGGTTGACCCAAATGCACATGTGCTTTCCATGAGCCAGCAGTTCAGTCCCGAAGTTCTGGAGTCAAGGGGAAGCCTTGTCCCACTCCTGTGACAGCTGGAGGTCACTAAGCAGCTTTACAACAGCTTCACAGCTACAAAAAAGGGGTGGGGGGGATGTGTCTGTCTGGCTATTCCTTCTTCCCCCCTCACTCTTTCCTCCCCTCTTGCAGCACCACTTGATTTCACACCACTAGGCTGCTTTCCTTAGCATTAGGGCCGGTAGTTAAAGCACTGAGCTCTTCTTGCAGAAGAATCAGCATCACCTGGTTTCAATGACAGTGCAATAACTTCCACCACTGATTTGGCAAAAAAAAAAAAAAAAGGGGGGGGGACTAGAAACATTTATTTCAAGCAATCATAGGGAAGGTTTATGGCACAGATAGACAAACTGACTGATCTTGTGGCAGGCTTCATCATTTAGACTCTCTGAGCCATGTTGTCTTATTTAATTTCTCTTTTTTACCTAATTTGCCCTCCCTTACTCCTGTGTGTATACATATGCCTGCAGGTGCTCCATTCCCAAGGGCTCAGGGTGGGGTGGTGGTCTGGCCGCAGCAGACCTGGGTCTGCAAACCTTTCAGAGATTGCTGTTCCCTCCAGGGAGCTGAACCCCCGCTGCTTCACTCCCCTTGCAGCGTAACACATGCCACGCCTAAAACACACTTGCTGATCCGAGTTAATACAAACCTCCTGCTATCAGCTAGATCTAAATGAGTTTGATGTTTGTGTATATATATATACACATGTATCTATATATAGTATATATGTATATGTACATATATATACATATATATGCATATACCTATCTATTCCCTGTTGTATATAGAATTCGTTGCTATAGCTGATGAAAGTATACTTCAATCTAGGTATGGGGAACTGAATCTAAACTTGTTTAGCTGCCCCAGCTGGTACGCTCCTCCGGTTTTAGTTTCACATCTCATGGGCAACTAGTTTTTTGATCCTTTTTCTGGACCCTTCTCTGTCCTGGGACTGTTAATCCTGGGCTTTCTGCTGTTCCTGATGTTCATCGAAGCAAAGGATAGAGAATCCTGCCTCAAATTATTCACTGCAGCCAACCACCCCTCCCCAAACCCAATCAGCAAAATAAGAATCAATTTACTGCAGCCTTTGAGGCCAGCAAATACAGCCCTGGATCCCTCCCATCCACCCCTGTTCAGGAGTACCAGCGCTCCAGGCTCTGTCCTGCCGAGGCAGGAGGTGAGCCACAGAACGTAGTGCAGATCAGCTTGACCACAATTTGACTTGCTGCTTTTTCTCCACTGACCAAGTTGGGAGATTTTGAAGACGTTTTCAATTTAAGCACCTCGGATGAGGGCCTGGTTATGCGGGATGAATTTAGGCAGTTGGGGTTGCAGAAGGAAATGGCGCTTCTTGCAGTGTTGTCAGCCTGGCTCACAGCTCCATCCTCTCTTACTGATGTGCCTGGGGGATCACGGAGACTTTTTTGTAGGTGTTCTTCATCTTCCAGTGCCCTGCCCTCATCTCAGTGGGAAACATCCTCTGAACCCCACTGCTTTTCGTTCCATGGCATCCCAAGAGGACTGCCCAGGCCAGGCTCTCCTGACTGGGGCAGGGCTCAGACAACAGACACGCAGCTGCTGGTGATCCAAAGGGTTTTCTCTTCCCCTGCCCTCCCTCACATCAGCACCTCTGTGGTTTTATATATACTTTTTGTTCCCAATTTTTTTGGTGTCTATTCCAGAACAAAATTGTAAATGACTTGGCAGAATGACCCTTTGATAAACACTGGACATGTATCTGTACTATATGTATTAACGTGTAGGAGAGAATCCTTATTGTATGTAAAGTTTTATGAATGGTTATTTTTTAATTTATGTATTTAATATAGGATTCAATGACCTCTGGTGTTTTAGTTTGTATAAAAAATAAAACAGCCGCATTTTTAAAAAAAAAAATAAAAAAAATTATCACTTTACATTCACGGAGATACTCGGCATCTGCCTGGAATCTGTTCGCAGGAATGACTGTAAAGCTGAGCTGTGGGGCACGGGCTGGGGCGGGGGCTGTGACACGNGTGACCTGGGAGCGACCACCGACCCTGGGAGTGACCAGTGAGTGACCTGGGAGTGACCAATGAGTGACCTGGGAGTGACCAATGAGTGACCTGGGAGCGACCACCGACCCTGGGAGTGACCAGTGAGTGACCTGGGAGTGACCAATGAGTGACCTGGGAGTGACCAATGAGTGACCTGGGAGCGACCACCGACCCTGGGAGTGACCAGTGAGTGACCTGGGAGTGACCAATGAGTGACCTGGGAGTGACCAATGAGTGACCTGGGAGCGACCACCGACCCTGGGAGTGACCAGTGAGTGACCTGGGAGTGACCAATGAGTGACCTGGGAGTGACCAATGAGTGACCTGGGAGCGACCACCGACCCTGGGAGTGACCAGTGAGTGACCTGGGAGTGACCAATGAGTGACCTGGGAGTGACCAATGAGTGACCTGGGAGCGACCACCGACCCTGGGAGTGACCAGTGAGTGACCTGGGAGTGACCAATGAGTGACCTGGGAGCGACCACCGACCCTGGGAGTGACCAGTGAGTGACCTGGGAGTGACCAATGAGTGACCTGGGAGTGACCACTGACCCTGGGAGTGACCAACAGCCTGTAAGGGACCAGTGAATGACCTGGGAGTTGCCAATTCCCCCTGGGAGTGACCAATGAATGACCAGTGATTTGTGAGTGACCAGTGATCTCTGAGTGACCAGTGAGTGACCAGTGACCTGAGTGACCAATGACCTGGGAGAGACCAGTGACCTGGAAGTGACCAATAACCCTAGGAGTGACCAAAGACCCCAGGAGTGACCAATAACCCCTGAGAGTGACCAGGAACCCCTGGGAGTGATCAATAACCTCTGGTTCCCAAGAACTGCAGCTCATATGTTTAAAGTGTTCTTAGAAGACTGAAACACATAAATGGGTCTAAACCACAGAAACTTGGATCTAGACTTATTTCTCTACTATTACAAAGATCAAACATGTCCATCTCCATCTCCCTTGCACAATAATCTTCAAATAATGAATGAAGCAAAGAACTTGAGCCAAGCAGTCTTATTTCGTTTGACTGTAAAAAAATGTAAGGGCTATTTAGTATTAAAATGCACTAATTTAAATAGATATAAATAAATAAATCTATATTTAATAGATATGCAGTGTAAAATAAATGTACACTACAGGGCCCATGGGACAATCTCAGCTCAGAAGGACTTTGTGGATCCTCCCTGGATGAGGCTGTGGGGTGCAGCTCCTGTGCCCCTACAAACATCCCTCCTGCAACCATTGCTCAGTGACCAGACCAGAAGACATTCAGACTTTTAAAAATCTGTAATAAAATTAGAAAGGTGTTTCAGGCAAGGTGCTGATAATGGGACTCAGATCAGTAGAGGTGTAGAAAAGCTCCTGCATGAGCTTCCAGCCTGAACGTCTGCTCCTGTACCAGGAGCACTTTGCTGATGGAATGAAGAGACAGTGCAAGGAAACCAGCATCCTGCACGGATACAGCTCGGAATGGTAAGCCTAGGTGTCAACATCTGTTATGTCTGACTTTGCCATCTCCTGTGTATGGAAGCATGGCCACCCAAGGGATCATTTTTATAAGTGGTAATAAAAAGGATTTGAATAAAAAGAACTCTGTGGGAGATTTTGGGTCCAGACTGCTCTGGGTGTTTCTCTGGGACAGCTGCAAGGTGTCTTCAGCTACAGTACAATAAAAGGATGGGACGATACCAGGGAGTCGCAGACTGTCCTGGGACAAGCCGTGGGCAAGCCTGGTGTGAGCCTGTCCCTGCCCCACGACAGCAGGTCAGCCTGCCCCAGGCAGGGTGTGTGGTGGCAGGATGAGCCCCAGGCTGCAGCTGTGTGGGCCACCCTTGAGACATCTCCGGTTTGTGCAGTGGTTTATCACTGAACAGGCTTTGGAGAGTGAAGGGCTGAGCCCCGTCCCACACTGTGCCTCTGCCAGGGCAGGCACGGCCAGTGCTCAGGGCTTGTGTGAAGGGAAGTCTGGCAGCGTGTTAGAAGGTCTCTGGGTTGTCTCTGCAGCCCATTTGGAAGGCAACAGTTTTCCATTGTTTGGGAGATTGTCTAAACATAGTAAAAGCCCTAATAACTGGCAGCGTGCCATATGCTTTGTGTTGAGGGGGGCCGAGTCTCTGAACATGGCAGAAATACACATTCCGAAGTCCCATTCCTGCCTGGGACAGAGGTGCATCCCACAGTTTGTGCCACACTGACAAGAGACCATTGTGCAATGTCTGCTCCAGTGCCTGGACAGCAAGAGACAGCCATGAACAAGCTGCTTTGCACAACAAAGAAAATCCTGTGAAAACCATTTTAGAAGCCTGAAACAAGACTGAGACTCAAGATATAATGATTTCAGTGTGTACAACAGATGGAGACTTTAGAGCACGGAGCCACTAATCTATGGATTACAGACTCCCTAATTATAGACTAACACCATTTATGAGAGGCACTTCCACTGAGGGAGGGATCTTGCAGGTCATTGCTCAACAACTGAATGCCATGTTAGGGATAACTAGGTAAGGAACACAGACTGGAAAATTTCACTGTACCAACTTCTTGCTCATTTGTATCTCTGAATATCTTGCATTCGGTTCTGGTCTGCTGCAGATCTTGAAACTGGGACATGTCCAGGGAGCCTGGCATGTGCACTCAAAGGCAGGACTCAACACATGGAGCAGGACTCCAGCTGCACAGAACAGGACCCCAGACACACAGAGCAGGCTCCTCCACGCCAGGCACTCCCTTGAGGACAGACCAGCTGTCAGTCACATTTCTCAACACAAAGAGGGGAGCCTCTATAGACCAGTCACAGATCTTCAGCACCTCCAAATGTGAACCTCAACACTGTCCCTAATACTAATCCCAGAATGGTCCCATCTTATTGAGTCCTGGCCTTGGAACAGATGAAAACTCATTATTCCTGCTCCTTTATGCCTACTTCTGTCCCCGTCAGTTGTATAACAAACCACGCACTGAGATTTACAGAGCCCACAAAGCTGGACCCTGGTGTTACCTCTAGCTCTGGGATTTGTTCTCTAACTGGTACTTTGAGCCCTGGGACACAAGAACTAAAGCAATCAGCAACCAAGCAGGTGATCCCATTGTCACTGGCACGGGCCAAACAAGGATCATTTATAAACCAAGGTCAACAGCTCTTTTTATTGTAGATCCCTAACCCTAAGAACAATCCTGTCACCCTGTCCCCGTGTTGTTTGTTGTTTCCAGATTTAGCTCCATGATAATGGCTGGGAGAGAAAACAGCTTTGGCATCGATGAACCTGGGATGCCTGCCTAGTGCTTTGAGTCCACAGCCCGTCACCAACCCTACTTCCTGTCATACTGAAATTATTATCTATTATATTTCTAAATTAATGATATCTCTTTTATTTACTTCTGGCCTTACCCTATACTAACCTACCTTGTCAAATGCAGACATTAACCGAGTGCTGAAGTTGCCCAAATTCCTCAACTACTTCAGACACCCATATTTGAACCACAAGAGCCTAGCAGGAGCAGGAAATTCAACCTTCAGGCATGACTTTGGAGGCCTTTTCCAACCTAAATGATTGTGTGGCTCTGTGACTTGAGGACACCTCTTACCCGCAGAAGTAAGGGTAAGGCAATGGCAGAGATTAGTAACGAAAACCTGGGATCTGGCCAGACACAGTCATCAAGTATGTTCTCAGTGCCTCCAGCCCAAACTGCTGACTCCAGCAATAAGCCTGATGGAGCTCCCACGTGAGCTCTGGGCTGCTGGGAGGGCAGTTGCCCTTGTGCCCCCGCGGCAGCACCCGCAGCAAACCCGCGCCCCGGGTCCCCCGCGCAGGAGTCGAGGTCATTCCCTGCCCTGCGTGTGAACACGGCCTGGCAGGGCAGGACCCACCAGCTCCCACGGCCGGGGGTGCCACGTGTAGCACAACCAGGGAAGCAAACCCACCCGGTAAAGCTCTGTCCCTGAGTGAGACACAGCATGCGGTGAGCTGGGGCACAGGCGGCAGGGCCTGCTCTCCATGGCGGGTGCCTGCGCTGGGAACCGCTGTGGGGGGACACTGGGATGAGCCAGCAGCAGAGGAGTGAGTTCACAACCAGGGTAGACACCAGTGTCCTTCCCAGACAGCCACACACCATGACCTAACTGCTGCAGAACGCCTGCAAGAGGCAGATGTGCAGCCTGGTACCCAGCCACAGCAGACATCTGTGCAGGGAAAGTTGCCTCCCTCAGAGGACATCTGATCCTGTGCATGAACTAACATTGCTCTGAAATGCTTCAGCTACACCCCGACCTGGGTTTGGCTGCTTGTCTGTGCTCACAGACAGCAGGAGATCTCTGTTTGCTTTCTGCTGTGGCTCCATTCATGCTCTAGTGAAGTTACACCCACTGGTCAGTGTCTCCATGGCACAGCCTCACACCTGCTGAGGAGCAGCTGCTGACCCTCAGGTGCTTCAAATGCTCAGGTCTTGAGCAGACCATTTCCTTTAATAAATAACTGTGATAAAAAATGCAGTCAGGATCATGTAATAGTGGCTCATTAGTTCTGATTTCTTTATGATAGCCTAATTAGGTTATGTGCATTCAGAGATTTGAATGGAACTGGAAATCTTTTGTTTGTACATTCTTTGTATGTTTTCAACCATCCCAGAAGTTAAGTCATGTTAACCTGACACAAAACGTACTCTACGAAACAAGATTATTATTCTGCTTTGCATGGTCCAGGGGAAACATAATGAGCTTCACTTCCTGGAGACAGATAAAGGAGGTCTGAAGCTGGCAAAAGACAACATTTTTCAAGAGCAGTTTCCAAGTTAGGGATCTGAACTCCTGTCCAGGCATGCAGAGAATACAACTGGATGTTTTTTAGGATTAATGGAGAGACTACACTGAAAAAGAAGGAGGGAAATGGCAGATTTTGGAAGTGCTCAGCACACAGGAAAATCAGTCTGTTTTCATTAGGCATCTAAAATAGAATTTTATAAATGGAAGCCAAGTAAATTCTACAGGATCATTCTGACAAGTAGTACTGGCTGCAGTTATCTTTTAGATCCTGAGTTTGCAAGCTGTGATACTCTCTCTAATTTAAAACCATGGAAACATTCTAATCTATAAAAATAGCATTAGTCATGAGCGTAGAACGGGTGAAACAGTTTTTCAGGATGACAACCACAGTATCTTAGAACCACAGTAACTGTCTCAGTCAGCATGTTTTAGGGCTTTCCTTGCCATGTTCTCAGCAACACCTCCTCAGCTGCAGTCCACCCCTGACGCCTGCACTGTCCCCCCTCTCTGCTTCAGGTTGTGCTCTAGCTGCCCTTGCTGCTAGAGCTCTGCAGGGAAAATGTGAACCTCTCTGGTCCTTTCCTCATTGTTGTGGAAAGTGCTTTGCAATCTTCAAAGGAAAAATGTGAGTGCATTAATAACTATTACAGTGCAAGTCTAAGTAGAGAAACTGCAGTTTCAAACAAAGGAAAGCACAGAAAAAGTACAGAAAAAGGTACACACTCCTTAACAGGGTTAAGGCACACACATTACTTGTCTATAAGACAAGCCAGAGGAGAGCAGAGGGCAGCTGTGTGGGCTGGAGTTCAGTCCCCCTGAGCCATTAGGGCTCCCCCCGAGCCCAGAAGTGGTGCTGGGAAAGCTCCCTCTGTAAACCTCCTCATCCAGAAGCAACACACACTCCCAAACCAGACTCTTGGGTTTGGACACAGATAGAAAGCATTGGTGTTAAACTTCCCTTGTCACTTCAGAGAATGAAGAAAGAACAACAAAATCTACCAAGATTACAGTAAAAAGACAACAACCTATAGTAGTTTGGATTCTTTTGCCTGTGAAACAGAGAACTTTTGAAGTGGCCAGTTCCCCAGTCCCAGGTAATCCAGCCAGCACAGTTGCAGTTGCTTAACTGATAGGGGCTGTGAAAAGAATTCAAACATTCTGACTTGGCTGGAAAGACAAGCCTCTCTTTTCACATTCTCAGCAGAGAAACTTCCAGAGGTTGCCGTGGTATCTGTTACTCGGATTTTTATCAGCTAGCCTAGTCACTGAATGAAGGATTTGAGTTCTCTGATGACAGACAGTCACTTTGTCTAAACCTGAAGAACAAACCATGGATACGACACCTAATACTGTCTGATCACCTGCACATATCAGTGTGTAACACACACAGGTCCTCACTTCTGTATCCTTTGGAGGCCTATAATGGAAAGGTAAATCACTAACAGTTAATCCAAAAGTAACCAACCTGCCACCTTCTTATGCATATTCTACCATGAGAAATCTGTAGCAACGGAACAAGTGTAGGGAAAAGGAAAAGGATTTGAGCTCCACAGACTGAGAGTGGTTCATTTGGCAGTTATGGGTCTGAAATTCTTAAAATACTGTGTGTTTTATGGATGCACAAAAGCTGTATTGCAGTTAAGGCATTGGCACATCTGGGGTGCAGACTGATTTCAACTTCAGGCATTCAAAGTTTATCGTGAACAGATACAACATTCATATGCTTCAGTGGGGAAATGACTAACAAGCTGCCTTTTCCCAACCTCAAACACCTCACTGTGTTATGGAAGTTCGCAGCAGTTGATGCTGATAACTCACCCGTGCTCTGTAAAATGCTGCAATCTGACCTTGGGTTCCAGCCTCTCCAGCAAGAAAGCATCTAGCTCTTTATTAGTTCACCTCTCTCTTTGGTCTTTATTTTTTTCATATTTAGTAAAATTCATAGAGTGGTGACACTCAGCACGATGGAATTTTGTGGTGCGCAATTCCCTATTAGACAGGAACGAGCCTGTGGTCTGATGAGTCAGCTCAGCTCCTTCCACCACACTCTGCCCGTGGTGAGGCACTCACAGGCCACTGGTTTAGAAGTAAAAGCAGCTGAGATGAAAGAACCAAGCCAGAAGTTCAGAAAAGCCCCTTCATCCTGAGCAAAGGTGGGTATGAGCATGTATTATACAGATAAAACATTGATGTTAATTTAGTGTCTCTGCAACACGGTAATCCTATAAGCTAAGGTGAGGATTTCCCTGGGGAATAGGGATGGTGGGTGGTCTGGAACTGGCACAACCTGCTCTCCTCCACCCTGGTGGGTCTGTCATAGCTGACACTGACCTTTATGTGGCAAGATTTGCTCTGGACTAAGTCCCTCTTTTTCAGGCGACTTCTTCACTTCTTCCTCGTGTATTTGATGCAGCTTCGGACAGAGTCTTGGGTTTCACAAGAGCAGCTGAAAACAACGCATTCCAAGACCACTTGCAAAAGAGTGATCTTGCAAAGGAGGTGGTGGGCAGGCTGTGTTGGGGTGATGGGTATTGGTAGTACAGAAGCCTTTTTCTATCCCCTGAAAAAGGGAGCCTGTAAGCTATGTTTGCTTTTCCCTGGGACATGCTTCCGAGGAACATAGATGGACATCACCTATTTTTATCCATTTTAACATCTGTGTGGAAGGGATAGCCCCCCAGTTCATAAGAGTGGGATAATTTGACAGTGATTTCAAAGGAAAGTTTTGTGGGACAGTGAATAAAGACTGAACGCAATTTCTAACATTAGATTAGCTGGGGGTGTGAAAATACAGTGAAAAATTAAGAAGTAGTCCTGACCATAACAAGCACAGGTTGTAGTTCCTGCAAGGCATCAGTCACTCAGTTTAGAGAATAGAGTTTTCCTCCAAAGTGGCAGCAAATGGGCTGACAGGAAAACAGACCAGGATCTTCAGTCACAGCCTGGGTCCTGCTTCTGTCATGGGTTATACCAGAGGGGACAGGGCCATGACAAAAAATGTGAACAAATGGCAGCTCTGCCTCCTTCACCAGCCTGGCCAAAAACTGCTTGCTTCCTCACAATCACAAGGAACCATATAAACAAACAAACAAATGTAGTGCCTTTAAATCCACTGTAATTCTACTCTGTTGGCATCTAATTACTCATTATAGGCATGTAATCACTGGCATGTAATCACTAATTATCTCTAGATACACCACCTGTTTTTGCTGTAGAGTGTCAGTGCCCTCTCCTGAAGCCACGGGCAGGGAGGTTGAAGGCAAGGACATTTGAGGTCTGCAGTGGTTGATTAGGTCAAGTGCAACACCATGGAAACAGGGAAATCTCAGCTTAGTCCTCAAAGGCCTTTCTGGGAATAAAAGCAGGCATGGAGAAGAGTAGCTGGTGATCCCTGGGATAGGCTGGAATGAGAGACAGTCACAACAGCAGGCTGATGTTTGGAAGCAAGTCAGCATTTGCCATCACAGCAGAGGCCAAATATAGAGTGGAACCAGCCAAGCCAGGCTTCACAGCCTGGGGAAGATGCTGGATGATGCCATCTGGGAAGCAGGGAACAAACAGACCAGGTGGAAAGAGACTGATTTTGAGAGGTAGAATATGAACTCGGAGGAACTGAGCTGGCTGCTCTTGAAGTGAATCTGGCACATGTAATGGCAGAATATTTTAGGCTTCAAACTTATACAGAATATGTGTTTTCTTATGTAAATCCATCTCATCCAAGCCCTAACAGTCTACTCCACACAAAGCTAGACAGATCTTACAGTGGCTACAGTCTCACCCTTCCCCGAACTGTGATCCTGAAGATGCCCACTGACCTGCAACCAACAGAAGATGTCCACAAGTTTGCTTGGTTGTTCCTGGAAGTCTGGAATTACATCTCTGGGGTGGTCCTGAACTATCTCCATCTTAAAGGTGGCTGGAGCTCACCTGATGTGCACAACCTCCTGGGTCACCACCTGTTCCTCCTTGTTACTTCAGGTGGGCCCAGCAGACTCTAGCCAGGTTGGAATATTTTGGGGTTCATACTGATGCCAGATCTGTGCTTCTGACCCTGTTGAAAACATTACTTCTTCTGCCTTGGGAGAGCTTTCTCTCTGTCCCCTTCTGTCCCCAACAACTTCATAGTTTGCATCTGATAGCAAGGCCTGCAGTGCCAAAGGAGTCCTTGGGCACTGAGGAGAAGATAATAGTCCTTCCTTGGAGGACTTGGAGAGGGAGAAGGAGAGTCCAGATTACCCACAGGGAAATTTTCAGAACCCTTGTTTCACTATTATTATTTGTTAACATTTTGACCAGCAGCTCATTTAAGAAAAAAACCCAACACAACCCATGTTGAAATGCCGAAATTTTCCATAGATTTTGCTCAGCACTAAACAAATCTGGGAGTAAAAAGCATTACTGCATTTCAGAAATATTCTTGGAATAGCCCAGTACAGAACATTATAACTTCCAGCTGCTCATCAGAGTTGTGGTCTCTGTTAGCATGTCAGACTGACAGCACGCTGAAGTCAGGCTGTGTGTGTTGCTCGAAGTTACACCCTCCAACAATACAATGGCATTTGGCAGCAGAAATTACCACGCTACCAACCCACTTTCCCTGTGGCTTTGATATGAAACACCGGGCAGGCTTTTGACACAGTCAAATGCTTTGTCTTACTGACTCTGCAGTGGTTTGACTTTGGTAAAGGATTTCACCAAAGACACCACCCTGCGCACAGCAGTCCCACAGGGACTGATATGCAGAGCAGCCAGGAGGATCACAAAGGTCTGTCTCATCTGCTAACCTCCTACGTCCAAAAGTTTAGAAACTGGAGCATGGTGATGGAGGCATCAGCCCCTGGGCCTCCCCAGCTGACTGAGGGCAGGCTTGTCAGTCACCTGCCCTTCATGAACATCCCATTTCTCGGGCAAGGAAAGAGCCCACCCATCTCTGACCTCCGCTTCTAAATGTAAGTAGGACAATCAAATTTTCTTGTCAAGTTTGGCTCTTTCACTGTTTCTTCTGTGTTTGTCCTTAGCCTGACTCTCCCTGAGGTGCATGAAAGGCTGTGCTGGGGGCTGTCCTGATGTTGCTGCAAGAATGAATCAGCAGAACAACCCTGTTTGTCTGGCAGCCTCCAAAAACAGGACACCCTAGTAAATCAGGACTGCAGAGTATGAGAAGGCAGCTCTGACTTTGCATGAAACAGGACAACTCAGGCCTATTTCACCACTGCTACTTAATGTGCATGTAGTGAAGGGCTGCAGTTTTATTAAGCCCTGCAGGAAGAAGATGAGGGTGAAGAAATCAGTGTTAACCTGCCATTACCACTGCTCTGCTTCTTCCCTGTGCTTCTCCAGCTGCACCCACAGACCTTAGAGGAAAATGAGCTACGAAAGCCGACGCTTGTTTATCATGCTAACAAAGTTACACTGTTATTACATCCCTTTCATATGCAATCAAAGATCTGCTGCCTACAGGCCCACAGGAAAACCAGTGGAAAGCCATTCTGTATGGATTTGACATCAAGGAAGGAAATGTCCTCATTCAGGACATGGCTTTCCTTTGCTTGAGCTCGTGAGCATTGGTGAAGGAGGGGGTCAAATCCCACCTAATGTCAACAGTCTTTTTCCTTCAAATAACACAACATTCTCTGAGTCTAATGAACATTGTAGTCGCAGCTATGGAGCCTGAGATGCTTCCTGGTGTAATAAAAAACTTCCAATGACACAGGCAGCATTATGTGAACAAGAAGTTGCAAGCTTGGGACACCCTTCACTTTTTCTACTTTCTGGTTCTATTGCACATAGAATGATGTTGCACAAAGCACCTGGCAGTTGGGAACCAGCACAAAGTTTGCCAGCAGAGGATGCAGAGATTTTCCAATTAAGAAACTGCCCACTGCCCTGACAAACGGAAAGTGAATTAGCAAAGTCATCGGAAAATACCCATCAGAGAAAAACGATGCCTTGGCAGTGGCAGGCAAGATGACCTAATTTGACTTCTCTGTCAATACTTTTGCTATTTGAACGATTCACTTGGCAATTTAAACTCCTCTTCAAACATTTTAAAGATAACACTTAGTAGGCTGACAGCCTCATAGAGAAAATGCTTGTGAAAGTTGCACCACATGTTGTGCCTCTCACTGGTTACTCTGCAGCTCTGGCACTTGGAGCCCCTCATTCCCTGCACAGGCTCTGATGGGAACCCCAGCCAGAGCTCTGGCAGCAGCTGAGAGAGCAACAAAGAAAACCAGCACGGGGGCTGAGTGCACAGAACAAGAAAACGCCCACCCCAGACAGGGTGATTATGTCCCATCTGATTAACTAATCCTTTTGCAGAAAGGATTTGCCTAAAGACCACTTCCCAGAAGGCACCATTCCCCCATTCATAACCAGTGAGGCTCACCTTGTAACATGACTGATTTCCATTTCTCAGTGCTCCTTAAACCATTCTTACTCCACTAGAAAGATGCAGTCAGATGTGAATGAGAAGCTTGCCCCTACAAAACATAATTTCCCATCAAAGAAATGCTGTTCCCTAGATCAGAAGAGCAGCCTATGTCTTTTCCTTCATGCTAGAACCAGCAGTGCCCATCTGGCAGGCTCAGCTCAGACTCCTGACCCACAAGGACCAGCGCTCCTGTTCTGGGGTCAGGATGTGAACCCAGCCCTCGAGCCGAGGAAATCCCTGCAGGGCTGATGGTTGGCTCTGCTGGGTCCTGAGGCAGCACCAAGCACACGAGCTCACATGTCTGCCATCTCCATCTTCCCTGGGCTTGGGCAGGGGAGACAGCGTTCCCGCCAGATCCCTCCCTGATCTCTATCTCCCATCTGCTTTGCACAGAGAAGAGAAAGCAGAGCTGTTTTCCCAGCAGGATCTGAAGATGCACCACTCATGACTGTTTGCCTGACAAGCATTTTTGTCCATGAGCATATAAACATGTGATTTAAAGAAAGGAAAATTTCCTTAATTACAGGGGGCATGCATTTTGTCATTGTGTAATTAAAAGCTTCACGTCAGATCCAAGACATACATACACAGAAATATAAATAATGTATTCTCCTGGACCCAAAAGCAAGTGTGCAGTGAACACACACTGAACCCAAACTTCAATTTTCGTGGTGTTCTTGAACTGGTGCCCTTACAACACCTCACAAAAAGGATCTTAAAAGCAAATGGCAATTTGAGAAATAAAAATCAAGAATTGTCTTTTACACAGTGAGTGATTTTCCTTAAAGGTCAGATTTTAAAGCCTCCACTTCTCAGAAGAGCCCCCATACTCCTTTACTGGTGCAAATAATTGCAGTGCAACCATTTATGCAGCAAGGCACTAGGAAAGATAAACACTGGAATCAGGATTTGAATAAATATTGCTATTAAAGTACAATGCTGAAACTTTTGCACATTTGCAGAATCAGACAAAGGCCAGGCCTCATTCCAAAGAATTTTAATTCCCCATAAAGCTGCACAACCATATGGAGAGGTCCCAACCAAAACAAGGGGTTCACTCTAACCTCACTGTGGTCAGTGCACGCAGCCACAGGGCAGCTGCAGCTCAGGGCTGTTTGTCCCAGGAAAGGCTCAGTCCTCACATGCTTGGCCCTGGGGAGGTTGGGGCTCAGCTCTCTGTGTGGAGCAGGACAGCTGCCAGCTCCGAGGCCAGCACATCCCTCTCACTAGGGGCAGAAGCTGGCTGAGACGGTTTTCATCTTGTACTCAGTGGACCCCACTTGCAGCAGGGGGAGGATAAATTTCTTTATGCTAAGGCAGACCCTAAGGAAGGTAAAGACCTGGTGGGCGGCCCCTTTGTGTGTGTTTGTTTGGCCAGTACTGGTGGTCTTGCCACAGAGCGAGTTACAGAGGAAGAACATTTGCTGGGAGAATAGTAGGAAAAACTCCAAAACAAACTTGTTCTGGCTGTTTGAAGGGATTCTTGCTTCCTCTGCCAGGCACTGCTGCTGCCCCTGCACCTGAAACAGGACAGTGAGCATCCCACCGGCGTCAGCGCCAGCCTCTTCTCCTGGCACATCCCGGTGAGGGGCAGCGGGGCTCTGGTGCAGGCACAGCACCCGTGGTGCTGAGCACCGTGAAGACACAACGCTGGGGCAGCTGCACGGTAAAATTCACGTAAGAACACGAGAACAACCCAACACAACCCTCTCTGGTGCTGTTGTAGAGAACATAAGGGCAGACACTGACCAGCATTTTACTCTGCTGCGTGACACAAGGCTGTTCAAGTAACTCTTCCAAGTTTGCTGACACAGTTTGTTTATATTTAGTACATCTTTTCGTCTCCTAACCCTTCAGACCTGAATAATTAGTCAAACGTTCAAGGTTCTGTAGATTGTTCCACTTAGTGGAGAAAAAACAGAGTGAGTTAATGACACTGGTACAAGTCCAGTTACAAAATCTTCCCAGAGTGCAAAAGGAAGGAAACAATCCCAAACCATTTCCTCTCTCATAACTTCAAGCCTCAGTCAGCCAGTACCCACAGACCGCCTCTCCAGGCTTAATCACAGGGTCATTGTTCTCCATGATGGGTCAGGCTCCATGCGGATTTTCCTTAGGAACCACCGGTCCTGGGAGGACGGGCAGAGACAATGGTACTGCTTTGTTTGTGCAGAAAAGGTTGGAAAAAGCGTAACTGACAACATGTCATAATGCAAATATGTGGTGCGAGAAATCACTTGGCAGGAATGTTGAGCCCAGGTACCATGTACAGTTGTTTTAGATAAAGAAATGAGCACTTGGAAAAACAATTTTGGTCAAAGCTCCAGTTCTGGCGCTGCATCATAGGTTTCACAGGCTGCGACTGCTATACAGCCATTAGCATTGCCTTGGCTCTCCCTCTGTCCTCCGGGCCTCCAGCGCTTTTGAAATGAAGTTGCAATGGAGCTCTCAAAGCAACACCTTAAATCAGCGAACACACACAGCTTGTTCGTGCGGCTTGTCTGGTGGTGTTTGCGTGACAGCAGTCCCCGTGTGGGAGCCGTGCATCTTTTGCGCAGCAGACACCGCTCGTGTCCGGCGGCAGCGTTCACCCGACCGCAGTGCCCGCGCAGGTACAATTGGCATCCACGTGCCGCGGCCAGGCGGGATGAGGCGGGCGAACGCCGGTTTGCGGGCAGCGCCCAGGGACCGGCGGGGGCAAACTCTGCCGGGGCTGCTGCCGGTGCGCCCGGCACGGCCAGCACCGAGGCGCTCCCGCGTGTCCGCTCCGTCCCGGGAAGGGGCCGGTGCCAGGTCCCCGCCCGGCCCGGGGGACGCCGGAGCAGCCGCCCCGGGGCCGCCCGGG
>VXAY01006832.1:50617-73899 GCA_013399855.1 Oxyruncus cristatus | reverse complement strand
GGACCGGCCCGGACAGCCCGGGCGTCTCCCTCCGGGCGGGGCCGGGGGCGCTCCCCGCGCCCGGTGCCGCCGCCGAGCCGCTCCCCGGTCTCGCCGCATCAGGTGCGCAGGGACCCGCCTGGCCCGGCCCGCCCGCGGATGGGTTGGTCCTGGAGCTGCGGGAGCCCCGGTGCCGCCGGTGCCCCGCCGTGCCGCTCCCTCCGGGGCGTGCTGCTCCGATCTCTGCCGGGCCAGCTGTGCGCTCCGGCCCGCCCCGCGAAGGCTGCAGGGGGCTTGCTCCTGGGAAGGCAATCGGGTCTTTCATCTTATTGATGGCTTTTCACTGGCTTCACGTAGCTCCTGATTTTTCCCCTGAGGTCAGCTCTGACCGCCTGAAAAGCAAAGCGTTTGCGTTTAATTCTTCTTTTGAATCTACAGATGTGAACAAAATGCTCCCAAAGAAGAACTGAGGTCTTTACTGCTGTGAAAAGAAATTCCTTTGTCAGCCCTGATTCGGTTGCTTTCATAAGCAATAGTATGGCTTTACACATCTTGCCTCTTCTGTGTCTTTAGACCACTATGGAGACCCGCCATTGCTAGTGCAGGTGGGATTTCTCCCATTCCCTGGGGCTTTTTTTACAGGGACCTTTATGGTGCGCTTTACCCACGTGCAGGGCTTGGTCCTGCTCCTCTGGGATCCGAGGAGAACTCTCTCACCTTAGCAGTAACCAAATCTCCCAAGTTGCTTGATTTCTCCCTATTAAGTCCTTTCCTTTTCTGCCGAAGCTGACAATACTGCGGGCACATGGTGTCTGTGTCGCTGATGTTACAGGTCGCTGTTGTTCTCCTCTGACTTGTGCAGCTCGGGGATGACCCTCCAGGACTCACTGGCCCCGTTCTGCAGCATTGTCATGTCCTGGTTGGAGCTCTGGAATTCTGGTCAAATGACCCGTATATCCTGAATTTGTGTTTTAGGATGCAGGGGAGGCATTGAAGTGAAGTCAGGTGTTGGGTGGACTCGTCTGTTTTAATGGAGTGACAGAAATAAAAGCTCAGCTCCGGTGACTCCCCTAGAACAAAGCCTCTTCTGTCCCTTTCTACTGATTGTGCCCCCGGGCACTGCTGGCACTTTTTGTTCCTCCTTCCTAGATTTCTGCCCCACAGTCTTCTTGCATGTCAATACAGACAGCAGCTGATGGGGATGGCAGATTCTCACCGAAGCTGTGCTTGTTAGTAGAGAAACGTTTGGGACTGTGTTGTGCCATTTCCTTTAAAGCATCTAAAGCATTGCAGGCAGAGGGGCGGGGGAGGGAAGGTCTGGAGCATGAGAGTATGCAGAGAATATAGGAGCCACCTCCCATTGGCAGGTAACTCAGCTATAGATCTTCAAGCTGATAGCACTGAATCAGGGGCTGAGCCCTCAAACAAGGGGAGCAGTGCCTTCCTTGCTTCTGTCACCCAAGCAATGGGCAGGCTGGGGTTTCATGAAGGATGTATTGGAAAACTGGGTATTTGTACTTCCCAACAGCTATTGTTTGAACTGCCTGGTGTGTTTCTGCCTCCTGGTTCCTCTCGTACTCAACAGTCAGTAATCGTAGTTGGTTTCTGACAGTGACATCTGAAAAACCACAGTTTGCCTTTTATATCTGTTTGCAGCAATTTCTGGGCTTTTCTAGGACAGCCATTTTAATGGAGAAGCTAGAAGCATGAGCGAGTGGTGCATGTGTTAGTGTGAGATTAAATTGCTGTGCAAATTATTCTCAACCTGAATTGTAAAAGTCTGGTATGATAGTGTGACAGGCAAGATTGTAGCCATTGATGGCAGATTGGGAAGTACAGGCGTGTCTGTTGGTTATGCAGTGGAGGAAACACAGGGAGGGGAGGTTAACCAAGCCTTTGGATTTTTCAGTGATGGCTCCATCAGCTTGGTATGGATGTGTTGCTCTTCACTGTGCCTTGGGTTGTGCACTGTGCATTAGAGACCGCTAAACATGGTATTACTTTCTGGATGTGTGCTGATGCTGGGATGCTCAGGAGAGTAGTAATTTCAAATTTTGTGTGTCTATTGAGAGACTTTTAATTAGTTCCTTTTCTTTGGTTGTTTGGAGAGATAATCAAAGTATTTCCCTTCTTGTTGTTCACAGTATGTTTTCCTGCAGAAAGAGAGGTGGAAGACTAAAATCTTGCCCTGATTTCACAAAATACCTGTTAGCAGAGCTGTTGGTTGAATCAAAATTACTCAGTTGTCGTGCTTTTGTCATAACATACTTTCCTAGCCCACATTTTTTCTTGGTGTGTGCCATGCCCCTCCCAGTCACCCTGCCAGAGCCCATGAGCACAATCTCTGTGATGTGTCTGCCACCTCTAAAAGCAAGGAGGTGGCATGGGGATGGCCGGTGTGTTGTATCAGGTGCAAGTGGGAAGGAAGGCCTCAGACAGATTTTTGTAAACTGGCAGCTATTGTTATATCGTATCTTGCCCACAGGCTGCTGGGAATCACGGTGTAGCTGGCAGCTGGCTCTCTGTCCCTTTGACTCCAGCCAGGGGTTCTTCCATGCTGTCCTGTGGCACATTAGTAAGGAGGAGACATCAGCTTCTGATGAAACACCTCTGCAATCAGTGTCTCTTCTTTTACAAGGAAGAAACCAGTAAAACCGTACACCTGCTTCCATGCTCCTCTAATTATGCCCTTGTGCTTTGTAAATGAGGTGAGCACTGCTCTTGGCTGGGTTCAGCAGCCTTCTGGAAGCTGCTGCCTGCCTTTCCTTCTGCATCATCACTCTGAGAAATATTAAGAGACCACCTGATATTTTGGGAACTCAAAATGACCAGATGATGCTTAAGAGCATCAGGAGCAGAGTGTGGGTGTGAGGCAATGGGTAATGGGTTTGAAAGCTTGATCCCAAATGCCAACAGGCAGAGAGACAGCGTTCAAGAAAAAGGCTTCCCGGTGTGGTGAGGTGTTGGGGGGCTAGTGGTGATCCTGGCAGGTTTTGGCAGAGCGGTTCTGGAAGGAAGCTTCAGGCTTGTCCTGGAGATCAGGCCAGGCTTGGAGATAAGGCCAGTGGACCTGACAGGTCAGTGCCAGTGGTCAGGCAGAGCCACAAGCAGCCACGTTTTGGCAGCACCTCGCACTCATCGCTGCCCTTCGCCCAGAGGCTGCGCTGGGCAGGGGTCAGGCCCTGGCTGTTCCTCCCTGGCCCTGCCCCACAGCTCCTGGCGCAGGAGAGCTTTTCCCTCTGCTGACAGTGGCTGATGACACAGCCTGACACTGGCTGGCGGGAGCCGTGGTGGGTGTGCAGAGGCACAGCGAGCCCTGGCAGGGGAACAGTGTGTTTATTGTGGTCTGGGGCTGCTCTGGCAGCATGTGCTGCAGAAGCCTGGCTATTAAATCAGACTCGTTTCCTCATAACTGCTTCATTCTCTTCCTTTCTTCTTCCCCCGCCTCTTGACATCTGGGCGCGCTCCTGAACGATGCCAGAGCCTGTAGATGTGTCATTTGGATTTTCCTTTTTCTACTTTGTTGCATTTTTTCCTTGAAGTCGGTGGGTGGGTGCCAGTGCAGCCCCTTCACTGTCGGGTGAGTGCGGGGGGTTCTGGCAGTGCCCAGTCCCCTGAATGGATGCCTTGTTTGTGCTCCAGCCATTATGGACCTCTCAATTTTGTGTACTAACAGAGTTAGCACTGAGCAGCCCTTCACATCTGCCACAAAATGACCATTTGCGGCGGAGGGAGGCAGGCGTATTTCCTGAGCTCGTATTAATAACTGATTCAGTAATTGTCAAGGGCTACAGTCTCCTGCCCCTGTGATGCCTGTGCCTGACTCCCTTGGCTTCCTCTTGTCCAGTGTGCAGGGAAGGGCAGGCCAGCATCAGTATTTGCTGGTGCACCCTCTCTACTGAGAACAAACTCCAGTGTTGGGGAAGGTGAGTTGCGTTAGGTTTTAAAGGGTATGGGCAAGACAAAAAAATAGAGGCGCAGTTGTGTTACTGGATCTGGGCCGGTAGACTCTTTTTTTCTCATTGTGTAGGCTAGGTAAAACCAAGGGGATGTGCCAGGGAGTAAGGGACTGGTTATGTGAGAGAAATTCTATCTGTGGTTGTGAAATTCTATCTGTGAATTGCTGAAATAAAAGACAGGAATCTTCTTCCCTGTGTTTCTGACCTTGCCCCTGATTTATCCATAGCTGACACCTGAGACCATTGCTCAGTAGTTTTTGTCTGCATCTCTTGTATGTTGCTTAAACACTCATCGTTTTCCTCTATGAGAACCATAGCTCGGCTGCTTGCCCCCGTGACCCACAGGCTCCAAGCAACCCCTTTTAGGGGTTTCTGAGCTTAAAATTACAGTATTGTTAGTCTGATGACATTTGGATAGATGCAAAAGGGAGGACAGGCACCCTGTGCTGAAGGAGGAGGAGGAGGAGAATCAGTAGCTCGTTAGCGGCGCTAGTTTGTGCTCAGAGTCCTCAGCCCCAAAGCTGAGCATGTGGCCCTTGGGGAGAGGCGTGGCACAGGCGTGTTGGGGACTGTCTGTGCACACCGTCCTTGAGCCTCGGCTGCTCCTGACAGGTGGCACTGGGCCCCCAGCTCGCTGGTCAAGGCCATTACCTCGGTGTGCTCATGGGGGTGTGATGGAAGGAGCCGTGCCCAGCAAAGTGCCCTTGCTTCCAGACCCCCACTCGCACAGCACGGTCCGGGCAGACCTGCCCGACGTGTTAGCTGCGGGCAGGGGAGAAGCGGGGCTGGTACCAGGTCTGCTTGTTGGAGAGGATGGTGATTGAGACGGGAACCGGGGAACAGCTCGGCTGAGCTCTTTTCCTGGTGGGAGTCGAGGCTCCCCGTGGGCTGCGCTGCGCGGGGAAGGTAAATCCGCGTTGCCGACACCGGGGCTGCCGGTCATGGGTAGAGCCGTGGGCGGCCCCGCCGGGGATCCGCGGTGATTCCCCCGCGCTGAGCCGCGCTGGCATTCCCAGCCTTTCCCCACCCAGTTCCTTTGTCTCGGCTGCCTGTGGATGAGATTGCTGTAAAAACGCACGCGGGGCTCTGGGCTTTGGCTGCTGCAGGGGCGAAGGAGTGTTCTCTGCATCCTTCTGTTGAGGAAGCTGCAAATTACCAGCAGCACTGTGGCAATACTTACGAAATTGCCCCAGGGGCGGCGGATGGCGAACAGACCCCGTTCCCTGCAGAGGAATTAATTGTGCTAGAGCTTCACAGGGTGAGGCTGGCGTGTGAGCCTTGCTGAAGGCTCTGGTCAGCCCTGGTCCAGGCTCAGGCTGCGGACGGGGAGTGTACTCCCATGCCAAAACCTGGGCTGTGGGCGCGGGGTGTGGGGGAGGAGAGAGCAAAGTAAGGGGTTATAAAGAGCTGGAGGGTTGCTGGAGGTGTTTTAAGCAGTGAGGGACACGGCATAGTCTATGGCAGCGTCCATCCTCTCCCATCAGTGTATGCTGAGCTGTCGTGGTCCAAAAGTGTGAGTGCAGGAAGAGCATAAGCACAGTCCTGGTCTGGGTGTTCCTCAGCTGCCTGGCTGTGCTCCTTTGGAGAAGGCTGCTGGCCACTTTGGTCAGTAGAAAGGAGAAGAG
Organism: Oxyruncus cristatus; assembly: GCA_013399855.1. Taxonomy (NCBI): domain Eukaryota; kingdom Metazoa; phylum Chordata; class Aves; order Passeriformes; family Cotingidae; genus Oxyruncus; species Oxyruncus cristatus. Next base: position 68,336 of record VXAY01006832.1, on the reverse strand, counting down.
AGGAGGTGGTAAATCATGAGACAGGAACGCAGTCCAGCACTTCCTGGGCCTTGTATAGACCTGTGAAATGCCTCAGAAGGACTACCTTGAGCACAGCCAGGGGTGGGTCAGATTCCAGCAACGGGCTGCCTGTCCTGTTGGTGGTCTTTGCAAGGTGGCAACAGGAGAGAGAAAATTGTCTTCTTCAAGGCAACTTATTTTACATAGTATCTGGGTGAGATTTAAGGACATGCCCGTTGTACAGACTTGTTCTAAATACTGGTGTGTGGCTCATGCTGCCTACAGAGTTATGGACATAATGTCCCAGGAAGTTTTTGACTTCTCTGTGTATTTTATGGAAGCATATTTGCTGTGTCCTCAGTGACTCTCCTTTGTGCTCACTCTGCCTGGGTGGTGTTTCTGGCAGCCTCTGTCCCATTCAGAAACAGCCTTTGGAGTATGATGTTTTCAGTCCTTGCTCTTGTCCCGTTGTTTCAGGTGTCATTACAAGTGTGACCTTTCTGCTGCATTGCCTGTTGAGGTGAGCAGTGGGAGAGCACCCCAGAGGGCCCTGTACAGGCACTGCAAATCACAGAGTCACAGGATGTGAAGGGGTTGGAGTGGACCTTAAAGATCATCTAGTCCCAACCCGACCTGACATGGGCAGGGACACCTCCCACTAGACCAGGTGGCTCAAGGCCTTATCTAACCTGGCTTTGAACACTGCCAGGGCTGGGGCATCCACAGCCTCCCTGGGCAACCTGTTCCGGGTTCTAGTCACGCTTGCAGTGAAAAGTGAATGAAGTGTGTATGATACCTGTTACTGACAACTGCTGTGCTCTTCCCTTCTCAGAGTGATCGTCTCCTTATCAAAGGAGGGAGAATAGTCAACGATGACCAGTCCTTCTATGCTGACATTTACATGGAGGATGGCCTCATTAAGTAAGTATGGGACTTATATTATCTCTGTCTCCCCTTAAACCAGCTTTAGGTTGGGCGGTTGTTGGCTTTTTGTGGATGTGGTCTGTACCCAACTTGCCAGCCAGGAAAACTTGATAGCCCTCTGTGGTCAGAGGCTCAGCTCTCTGTGAGCACACACATAATTGCCTGACATGTTTTCAAGGTAGCTCCAGTGACTGAATTGCAGTCAGGCTTGTGGGATTGTGATACAGCACCCAGTGTGCAGCAAAGCTGTGTCTAATTGCACCAGGAACAAGATCTATCTTTGACTCCTCTTTTGCCCTGTGTTAACCATATTAGCATGAATGACCCCACACAGGATCCTGTTTGTTAGCACAAACAAGGACAGTGCTGTGCTGCAAGTCATCTGCTCTCTTGAGATTTCCAGGAATTGCAGGGAAACCTTTGGATTCCCCCTGCTTCTCCTTGTGTGCCTCAGAGCTGCAGGAATAGCTCCACTGTCTAAAGTCTGCTGTTCAAACATGGGAAGGGTATCATGTTGGGACATGTGAAATGAAGGTGAAGTGGAAGAACCGTGGAAGTTTGTTACAAAGAGACTTGAAAAAGCATTTCTTACTCTATGGTAAGAGTTAGATATCCAGCGTTACCAGGGTGGTATATGTTAAAAATCCAGCAGCAGATAAATGCTTCAAGAAGTGGGACATTATTTTTATGAGGCTGTTTTTAAATGAACAAGAGCATTTGTGACTGACAGTAGTTGTACCCAGAGCCAGCTTCAGGTCTTGTTATGGCACAGGCTTTCTGACTATCCTTGAGCAAATCACTGAGCCTCATCTGCAGCCTGGAGGTCACAGAATGTCACTGTCTTGGAAGCTAAATGCTCTCACAAGTGAATTCTGGTGAGAATACGGTGAGCAGTTTAAAACCTTTAGTGATAGATTGATCTCCACACAGGCAGTGGGAGGAGCTGCTGGCTTATTGCTGTGAGGACCTGGAGTGAGCAGTTCCGTCCACAGATTTTTTGTTAAGGAGAAAAACTGCAAAGTGACTAAGCTTGAATGAAATGCAAAAATGGAATTTGCTTCTCATTTTTACCTCTCCAGTGTGCCAAGGAAATCAGAAGTTTTCCACTAAAACCAACTTGTCTTTTATCTTGATTTATCAGGGAAGACTGAGGAAGGCTTTATGGAAATAGGATTTCTGAAAGAAGAGATTTGAAGGCTGAGTGCTACATATGGACAGATAAAGGGATTGAGGAGGTGGGGGCTGAGGGAAGGGAGTGCTGAGGTTCAGGTGACTTGGCCTGCAGGAGGGCTGGGTACTTCGAGTTGTGCTCAAACAGGACAGGCTCCAGAGGACTGTAATTGTGTATTAGGTTACCAGTGAATGTATACTGGAACTTTCTAGATTTCCTGTTTTCAGAAGATATTTTTAGGTACTTGTGATTTTAGCTACCTTCCCTACAGCGTGGTCCTGCTGATAGCAAAGCTGTCCTTCAGGGCTCGAAGGAGACAAGGTGAGAGGGGAGGACTCTGGGCTCCTTGGGAAGACAGTGAGCCCAGAGCTTGCAGGCTGTGCCGTGAGCCCAGTGGGCTGGAGTTGGGCTGGGCACTTGCTGAGCTCCCCCCCAGCCCCCAGGAGTCCCTTCACCCTTGGGAATGCTGTGAGCAGCATTGCAAGTCCCTGAGGAGCCCTGAGCTGGCCTAGCAGCTGTGGCATTACAGTGGAAATCATCTTTCTCTGTAAGTAAGCTTCAGACTTGAGCCTTACTTAAAGTGGGCAGAAGGACAGGGGAGAGGAGAGATTAGGGGTGCAGCTTACTGGGAGCAGGGCTGGTGTCAGGTTTTGTGAGCATTCACCCTGGGTGAGCACTTAGGTCTGCTCTGCCCGTGGGTCTGTAGGGTATGAGGTGTCCTAGGCAGCTTCTCACCACACACTGCAGAGACCTGTACGGCCATCAGACCATTCTCCCCAGCTGCCCAACCCAGGGCCTGCCCCAGGCAGCAGGTGCCATCCCAGTCACCTCCAGAGCAGCTGGACAGATGGCAGCCACCCCTGGACTAAGCACATTGTAGGTGTCAGCAAACCAGACAACCCTGCCCGTGGCTGTGCCGTGGGGTGGGTTCGCTCTGCCTGGGTCTGGGAGTGGGACAGAGTGGGGTGTTCCTGCTGGCAGGGAGGTGACCTGGCAGTTCCTGGCTGAGCTGTTCAGGGGTTATGCTGTGGCTGATTTTCCCTTGTTTGACCATCTTGGTGTGATCTCCTCAGGCAGATTGGAGACAACCTGATTGTCCCTGGAGGGGTCAAAACCATAGAAGCCAATGGGAAGATGGTGATCCCTGGAGGAATTGATGTCCACACTCGCCTGCAGATGCCATACAAGGGAATGACTGCTGTGGATGATTTCTTCCAAGGAACAAAAGCAGCTCTGGCTGGTGGAACCACCATGATCAGTGAGTGCAGCAGGCAGGGCTTGTGCATGACACCACCCAGCACTCCTGCAACACCACCCAGATCTTTTTTCTCTTTGCTTTTCTCAGTCTTTGTTGTAAAGGCCCATGATGGTGTGTTCATATTTTCTGTGATCTCTGTCAGTGCAGTCTAGGGAGAGAGGATTGGGATGAATCTTTGGATCCTTAGTAACGATGAAGTGATGGTTCAGGAGGTGTGCATAGGACCGCTTGCCCATGCAGATCTTGTGTTCTGCAGTACTTCTTTGTCTGCAGCCACTGCTGCCTCTGGGACCCTCAAAAATGAAAAATGACATAAGTTTTTTTCCCTGTTAAATAAAAATAGGGCAGGGTGGTGCTCAGATGACTCCGAGCAAAGGAACAGAGCAACGCGCTGGCATCCCACACTGCTCAGAAATAAACAGTGCTAACAGAAAAGGAAAGGGAATTCTGAGGTCCTTCCCTGGAGAAGGCCATGGCTGTGCACTGGTTTGAGGTTCAGGTGTTACTGCTGTGCAGTGGTCACAGCTATGTGCACTGCAGGGTTTCTTGGGAGGCAGGAGCAAGTGTTGATCCTTCCAGTAAAGGGCTGGGTTCTTTGTCCTCCCCCCACCAGTTTTCCTTCTCTCTGTGCCAAAAAAATATGTTTTGTGGAATGGATTGTGGCAGGGTGTGGGGATTCCATGGTGGGCAATAAAAGGTGCATTAGTGTTGCAGTGTGGGAGGAGGCTGTGTGCTAATGGGGTGGGAGTGGGGATGGGGAATGACAGGGCCCTTCAGCTTCCAGCCGGTTTCTCAGCAGAAGCCTGTAAAAGCCCCTGGTCCCATGCCAGAGGCCATTAAGCAAGGGCTCTGTGCACTTCCCTGCCAATAAACGCGCTTGAGGAGCCAAGGCGCGTCGCAAAGGTAACAGGAACCTCTTGGGAGCTGCCCTGAAGCCTCTGAGGAGACCAGCTGGGGGTGGTGGAGATGCCAGGCCATGGTGGGGTGGCCTGATCGAGGAGCCCTTGCCCAGCCCTTGCTCTACCGTGCCCCTGCAGTGGACCATGTGGTGCCGGAGCCTGAGTCCAGCCTGTCCGAGGCGCTGGAGCGGTGGCGGGAGTGGGCCGACGGCAAGGCCTGCTGTGACTACGCGCTGCACGTGGACATCCCGCGCTGGAGCGACCGCGTCCGGCAGGAGCTGCACACCATCGTCCAGGAGAAAGGTTTGTTGCCTGCTGCTGCCTGCACAGCCTCGGCCAGCCCTGTGCCCTGGCCAGAGAGGACGAGGGGCGGCCGTGCTGTCGGGAGGGTGGCCGGAGCAGGCAGCCTGACCTCCCCTCTCTCCTCTCTGCTCTGCCCCAGGTGTTAACTCCTTCATGGTGTACATGGCCTACAAGGATTTGTACCAGATGTCCAACACCGAGGTGAGACCCCCTTTGCCACTGTGGTTGTGTTGATGGAAGGGGCGGTGGGGGTGGCTGCCTGTGCGAGGCTGCCCCAGGCTGTGGCTGTGGGCTGGCTGAGCTCCTGCACTGCAGGCAGAGGCACAGGTCTGGCATGGAGATCACCAAGAGCATCTGCTGGTGACTGTATCCTTCAGAGAGCTAGTCCTGGCACTGCCAGAGCACTGCCTGGCATGGCAGCACCAGGCCCCAAGAGCTATGGGGGCCGTGGGCTGCCAGGACCGTGGGCTGCCTGCTCAGTAATCATTTCTTCTTGTCTCTCTTTTAGCTGTATGAGATATTCAGCTGCCTGGCAGAGCTGGGTGCCATAGCCCAAGTTCATGCTGAAAATGGTGATATAATTGCACAGGTAACTAACTAACTACTTCTGGCATGCAGGGACTGAAAATCCATCCCAGGCAGATTTGGTGTGGGCCGTTAGCAAAATGGCTCTAAAGCTGCATGGACGTCTTTTGCAAGGTGATATCTTTGCTGCTCAGCAGCAATATCAAATTTAGCACCCTTTTTTTTCAATATGTTGTACATAAGTGAATCTGAAATAGTGAATTAGTGATTATCTAAATGGAAGAGAGTAGCCATCAATTATGGTACATTCACTCCAGCTGCAGCTCTTTTCAGCATGGAGAGGCAGAGACCTTTACTTTGCACATAATGAGTTAGGAAAGGTAAAGTGCATTGAGAAGTGCCATGACAAGAGGGGAGTTTTCTCCCTGTAAGCAAGCAGCTGGCTAATGAAGCTGGATTTGCAAGGGAAGTGTTCTGAGGGATGTGGTTTGGTGATCAAATGGGTAGTTTGTATTCACCTGCTCTGTTGTAATTGGTGCTGGATGACAGAAAGTCCAAATGTTTTGATTTTCATTAAGTCACAGAAGACATTGCTCAATTAAGCTCTGGGTTTTTGTGTCTCTTATTCTTGGGAGTTGAAGGAGCATGAACCAAGAGGTCATTCTTTGAACATCCTCAGACTACAAGAATCAGTTTTTCTTTGTACTTTTAGAGCTGCAGTGCACAACTGAATGGCTCCTTCAGAGGAAAACTGAAAGGCATCAGAGGAATTGCGTTGGCTAGAGCTTATCTCTACTTCAGCACCAGCCTAACCACAAAATGCCCCCAAGCTATTAATTGGTAGCACTTCACAAACCTGGAAATTGGAAGGCCTGGGAGTTTTGTACCCTTTTTTTGCCTCCACACTGTGCTTGTTTCATTGAAGAGATTTCCGTCAGTGTCTGCCCTCCCATTTCCCCATCCTTCCTCTTTCTCTCTCAAACTCCTTGAGGATGCAGTGACCTCTCACCGTGGCTGAGGCAGGACATAGGGTGGTGATGGTCCTGAGGGAAGGGCTTGACACAGAAGGGATCTGCTTTTTTGGTTGATGGTTTCAGTCTTGTAACAGCTCTCTGTTCTTTTGATGTCCTAGGAACAAGCCAGGATGTTGGAGATGGGAATAACAGGCCCTGAGGGCCACGTGCTGAGCAGACCTGAGGAGGTAAGATGCAGAGGACAGTTCAGCCTTGCTGCACTGAAGAGCTTTCCCAGTCACAGTGGGGCTCAGTGTGTGTAGTGGGGCCAGGCAAACATCGTGGCAGGGGTGTGTGTGGGTGTGCATCCAGGGGTATCCATTTATACAGACACTGCTGTCTTCATTATCAGCCCAGGAAAGAGCGAGGTGCATGTTTGTGACAAACAGTTCTCAGTCCTGCTCAAGTTGCCCAGCAGAGACAGAAGCCCTTGTTCTGAGTCTCACAGAGAGGAATCAATCAACAAAAATGTCTATATGGCTGTGGCAGCCTTTGGGCCTGGACTGGGGGCATTTGTCTTGTGTAGGTGACTCCACAGGTGTGAGAAGCCTGAGAAGAATCAAATGATGAGTTTTAGTTTCTCTGAGAATTCACTGTACACATCTGAGTGCTGATAGATTCCAGCCTCTTCCTGCTTTATATCTGCTTAGAGCCTAAAGCATGTTTGAGAGTCAGATGGACAAAGCCATTGGTGGAAGGAGTGGGAGGGAAGGAGAGGGGGAATTCCCTGGTTACAAATCATTGTCAGAATACTAATTAGATTACTTCTAATTTTAGCTTGCAGGGTATTTTTCTGTTTGGTCCATTAATCTCAGTTGAGTCTAATTTTAGATAGGTTTCCTTGAGATAACTCCCTGCTGAGAGGTGCTTTAACTTTCCACAGCATGTGAAAGAAGAAAACAGTAGGAATTTGGTACAATAGCAAAACCAAGCAGGGAAGCACAGGGACAGATTTGTACTTCAGGGCCTGCTGAAATAAAATCAGTTGGCTCAAATTAAAAGTGTAAGAAGTTGGCTGTATTAGGGCTGGTAACAGCATACATGGCCCAGTGTAATACAGTGCTTATTTTCTTTGAAGTACCAGAGTGTAAAGCATTTTCTTGTGCAGGGAAGAGTTTCAGTGTCAAATACAGTGGCTCAGAGTCCCTCTGCGTGTAAGCTGCCATTTATTTTTGACTATAACCTGTTGCCACTAGCTGGCAAGCTAAGGTGCAATTACAGGATGCTGTGATTGTGCCAGGATTTGAGAACTGTCCTATTACCATAAGACAGCACTGCAGATCTCTCCCAGAGTCAGTAAAACATTGTTGGGTGTTTGATCTTGAAATGCCATTAAAGCATAAGGCAACTGAGAACACTGCAACGCTCTAGACATCATCTGTTCAGCCAAATCCAAATCTCATTGCCTTTGAAAATAAACGGTGTCCTTCTTCCACGACACATTCTACCTGGGAAAATGTTTAGATGGAACACAAATGACCCTGCTACCCCATAAAGCCCACGGGTGCAAAGCTTTGGGAGGATGGTCTGTGGCTCTGTGGGTCTGCTCTGTCCTGGAGGGACCTCAGTGGGGATTAAAGACAGGTTTTTCTGTCTGCTGATGGTGGTGACTGAGTATGGCAGGATGGTGCTGCTCCAGATTGTAACCTGCTGTGAGGGGTATTGAGTGATGGCTGTTTGCTCCTGTCCACATGTTAAACATCATCGACTACTGCAGTCCATAAGTGTGCTGATAAAAATGTTCTCTTGCTTAAATTTCTATTTAAAGAGTCTTGAAGCAGCAGAGAAAAACCTTTTCACTCTACAGCAAATAGCCCAACAGAAGTATGAGAGGGTAGGGGTGTGTGCATGTCTGGGTGCAGCGCTCTGCTTCTCCTGCCCCGGGACAGTTCAGCTGGCACAGCCCCAGGAGCTGCCCCGGGGGCTGCATCAGTGGTGTCTTTTTAAGGCTTCTGTTTTGAACTTCCTCATTCCAAAGCTTGAAGCCAAATTGTAGAGCAAACAGTTGCAGAACTCTGGGGTTGAGCTCAGGCCGAACACATACTGATGTAATAGTCCAAAGATATCCTTCCTGATGGAAATCTGCTCTCCAGTAAGAGCCCGGCAGTGGGACGGGGCGGGTCACAGCAGGCTGTGGTGAGCAGCAGGACAGCCAGGCCCCAGTGCCAGCAGCCTACCAGGGCATGGCCCCCTCCACCCAGCCATGGGGGTGGCAGGGACGTATGGTTAAACCTGCTGCAGCCATGGGACAACCTGGAGCAAGGAGTGCTCTGGAAGGGCCAACTCTCTGCTGCCTGGTGTCAGCCTGCGAGCTGTGCTGGCAGGCTGGGCAGCAGTCCCTGGGCTCCTGGAGCTGTCGGGAGAGCTGGAACCAAGCAGTGGAAAAAACAGCAGATGCAGCTCTACTGGCCCCTGGGCAGGGTCCAGGCAGTGCTCCTGTGCCAGGCGTTGTGTTGCTGTAGCCTGCGATTTGGGCCAGGCTCTGGGGAGAGTGAAGCTTCCCCCCTCAGATCTCCCTGATTAACCTGCCCTTGGCGAATCAAGGGTAAAAACAAGGACACAGGGTGCAATCCATGGTGTGCTGAGAGGAGCAGGGGCTCCACCCTGCCCACCTAGTGCTCCTTTGCAGCTGTGTGCCATCCTGTCTTCCAGCTGGAAGCAGAAGCTGTCTTCCGGGCCATCACTATTGCCAGCCAGACCAACTGTCCTCTCTACGTGACTAAAGTGATGAGCAAAAGTGCTGCTGACCTCATCTCACAAGCCAGAAAAAAAGGTGAGTGGCAGCTGGTGCTGCAGTCAGCCCTGCTGCTGCCACCAGGATCCTGGATTATGTGGCCCCATGTCCCCACGGTGGTTTTGCCGAGACCACCGCTGTGCTTCGAGTGCTGTCCAGTGCTTCCCCTCCTGCTGGGGAGCAGTTAGCTCAGGGGTTTGCCTGGCTTGTGAAGGGCAGGGGGACACTGCACCAGGCCACATAGAGCCACCTCCTGTTGTCACATCAGGTGACATCATGTGGGGCCCAGGTAGGAGCAATGCTTTAAACACTAGTTTGTCTGTGGCTGCGAAGGGCTCGCTGAGGATACTCGTTCAGTGCACGTGCTGGTGGTTTGAGCTGCTGCACGTAGCTCTGGCCTCCCTTTGACGTGCTGGCCTCTCAGACGTGCCTGGGTGCCTTTTCAGGTGGTTGGGGGCTCCGTTTGTCACTGGTGATGGAGCAGAGGGATGCCCCACAGGCATGTGGGCATATCCACAGTTGTGCTCAGTGGGCTCTGTGCCCCCACCCCAGGAGCTGTGAAGGGGGAGGGTGGTGTGCTGGGATCTGTGCCCTGGAGCAGGAGGACCCTACAGTGATGGCAGGCAGGGCTTGCTGCCTCTCCTGCCTGCCCCAGCACCAGAGACCCAGGCCAGCAGTGTGGGACAGCCCAGCGTGGGTCTGGGCTGTTGGTAGTGCTGTGGAGCAGCGAATGCCTGCGGGCTCCACTGGAACGGTGTCCTTTCTGTGCCCTTGTCCAGGCATTGTGGTGTTTGGTGAGCCCATCACGGCCAGTTTGGGGACTGATGGCACACACTACTGGAGCAAGAACTGGGCCAAGGCCGCGGCATTTGTGGTCTCTCCACCACTGAGCCCAGACCCAACAACTCCTGACTACATCAACTCCCTCCTGGCCAGGTGAGTGATGCTGCTGGGGTAAGTGGACTCTGGATAGGGAAGGAAGAGGTTAGTCCAAAATGAACCACTTCACTGCAGGTATTTACTGAGCTGACCAGTGAGATGGCTCTGACTCCAAGCTGTGGTGGTTCATCCCTGAGAGTGGAGGGAGGACAGGGGACGCATGATGAGCTTAATGTCACTAATGAGAAAATACCAGGACGTGTAGTCATGAACCATTTTAAATGCCCTGAAGAAGGCAAAGAAATGAGGACCAGCTAACACAGACTTGTCAACAGAAGCATTCACCAAGCTGGAGAAGTGAGGAATGGCTGCCTGGGTTGGGATGCTGCATGGAAGGGTTACAGGTGTCACAGGCTGGTGGGGGCCCCAGTCAAATACAAGGCAGATGTGTTCTCACACCTGTGCAGGTGAGCAGTAGCACAGGCTGCAAAGAGCAGGAGGCCTTTAGGAGCAGCTCCTGCACATCTAGCTGGGATGGTAGGTCTTTTTTTCACCCTGAAGGCAAGGGGGTGGGAAAGGGATTTGTTGAAAACAAAGACAGACAATAAAAGCACTTGAACAATTTGCTGTGACCTTTCACAATTACACTCCATCCTCTCACTGGCAAGGCTCATGCAGCAGCTGTGGGGACACAGCACATTCCTGGCCCTGTCCACTAGCCAGGGGATGGCTCACACTGGGGGAGTTGTAAATGGAAATGACCTTTGAGGTAACCCTGGAAACATCTCTGCCAAGATGAGCGAGGGATGCAGTCAGTAAGAGGTGGTTCTGCAGCAGGGCACGATAGGATAAACCTGTGCCAGGCTGGAAATGCCATGCCCAGGTGTAAGAGAGGTGCCAATGCATTTGGGGTCTGAATATGCAGGTCACCCTGGATTTTGCTGTGGTCAAGGACTAAGAGGTGCCTCCACTCAGTCTGGATGTGCTATTTAAGTGCAGGTCATAGCAACTGGCAGGGAAAAGTGAGCCCAGCTCCTGAACTGGCTTTCTAATCCTCCCCTTCCGATTTACTCCAGTCCTCAGAGGAGAGATGAGTACTTCTCAGTCCCTGCAGCCCACAGGTGTCTGTCCTGACACCTTTGCCATACTGTTTTCTGTGAGGTTGCAGTGGGAAGAGAGGCTGTGAGGCTCCAGTTGGGCTGGATGGCTTCTTTTCCTCCACCAGGACAAATCTAGTGGAGATTATGAAGCATGTCATGAGCCCAGGCCTCTGGTGGTGCAGTCCATCAAACACATGGAGGAAATTATCAGAGGGGGGTGGAGATTAATGGTGGATTAGGGCTGGTTCACAGCCTCGAGCAGAGTCACTGTGTCTGCACTGTCCGGGTGCTGGAGGCCCCTGGCCTCACGTGGGCAGTGCTGGGAGCTGGCCTGCCTTGGTCTGCTTCCTTTCGCCTGGCAGTGATGACTTTCCAGCTGCTGCCTTCCATTGCTCCCTGAGGAGCAGCAGCTGGGTGACTTTCAGGGAGCCATGGACAGCTCCTTGCTCACCTTGGCTGCTGGCAGCTCACTGGCTCTGCCTGTTCCCGAGGAGCAGGATGGGTCAGGGTATCTCATCCATTCATTGACCCCTTTGGGTAGAGGGGTCTGGACAGTGGCATGGGGTGCAGAGCATCTCAGTCAAGTGTTTCTGGGCCTCCTGGAGAGAACTGCTTCTGGGCAGTCCCGACTCCCTCCATCCCAGTGCCACAGGCTTTTGTGGGGCCAGGGAGGGCTGTGCTTGCCCTTGGGCTGGAGGAGCTGGCAGTGCACGACACAAGGGCTGGTTGTGCAGGATAGTCCTGGAGCAGAGAGGCCTCTTCCTCCCTATGTGACAAAAAGACTCTCCCAGGCAAACCTGACAAACTGATGGAAATAGGTGTTCTGACTTGCACTGGGATGTTTTTTCTTTGTGCTCGTGCAAATGATGGAGCCTCATATGAAAGGACATCTTCTGGCCTGACACAGAGGCCACCCTGTTCCATGGGAGCTGAGCTGTTGACTCCCCTTGTGTGCAGGATGCTGTCCATACTCAGGCAGGCCGCACAGCGTGGCAGAGGTCTCTGCCCGCAGGTGACACGGCTGCCCCAGGGGCTGGGTCAGGTGGAAGTCTTAAGGCTGAGGGGCCATGGAAATGAGGATGCAGAGTAAAACAGAACAGAGGCAGGGGCTGCCCGTGGCCAGAGGAAATCCATGTCCCTCGTGTCTCTACTGCTGTCTGACTGCAGAACGACTGACCATGCGTTTGTTCCACCACCCCTCAGTGGTGACCTGCAGGTTTCGGGAAGTGCTCACTGTACCTTCAGCACTGCGCAGAAAGCGATCGGAAAAGACAACTTCACAGCCATCCCAGAAGGGACCAACGGCATAGAGGAACGAATGTCAGTCATCTGGGACAAGGCAGTGGTGAGAGTCCCGCCAGGGAGGGGGCAGAGCGGGCAGGGTTGGCTGCCACCTCACACACCTGTGCTCCTGCCCTGCAGAGCTGGGCACCCAGCTGCTTGTCCCCTCTCTGGCTCTGAGAGTCAAGCCAAGCTGGAGCAGGAGAGGCAGCTGTTGTAGGTTCAGGGTGAACAGCCTGGGGCTGTGACTGTGCCCCCACTTACTGGTCTGCCTGGTGCCAGTGGTAAGATTAGCCTTGACAGCCTGGGCCCAGCCAGCAGCACCTCATGTGGGAGGGAGTCTGGTGCTTCCCAGGGCTCTTACTCTCCCTTTCCCCAAAAAGACTGAGTTCTCTTTGTGTCCGAGCAGGCCACAGGAAAGATGGATGAAAACCAGTTTGTGGCTGTGACAAGCACTAATGCTGCAAAAATCTTCAACCTGTACCCACGGAAAGGGAGAATAGCAGTGGGCTCGGACAGCGATCTGGTTATATGGGATCCTGATGCAGTGAAGATCATCACAGCAAAAACCCACCAGTCTGTAAGTCCTGTGCTCATCCGTGTGAATGCTGGAGGGTGGGATGCTCTGTAGAAAGGCTGCCTGGCTGCTGGGAGCTTGGTGCTGCCCTGTCTGTCTTTGGGGAGGGGGCCTGAGCCCAGGCTCTGGGCATGCCAGCTGTGACTGTGGATGTCTGTGGGCCCTGGGCTCTGCACATGGGGCTTTTCTTGCCCTGCTTGGGTGTTCTTCTCCTGATGCTGGCCCATGCAGATGTAAGGACGCACATTTCTCCTAATCTGGATTCCTTTTCCAGGCACAAATTTTTCCTGGCTTTGCCAGTGTGCTTTGTTCATGCCTTACCTCAAGCCTAAGTCCTGCCCTCCTCTGTTCTTGGACTCTGTCCTCACGCTGAGCTTCAAAGCAACAGGTCCTGGTTCTTGCTGGGGGCTCTGGTGGGTTCTTACTGTGCTGGGCTAGTGAGCTTCTGGAGGCCTGTGAGGCAGGAAAGGCTGTTACAGGTGTCCTCTCCCCGCACTGCTGACTCCAGCAGCGAGGTGTGGGGCCTGACCCGCCCTGAGTGGGCAGGCAGTGCTCATATCCCTCCTGACCACTGTCCCTGGGTTCTGCAGGCGGCTGAATACAACATCTTTGAGGGAATGGAGCTCCGTGGGGCCCCGCTGGTTGTCATATGCCAGGGGAAGATCATGCTGGAGGATGGCAACCTGCATGTGACCCAGGGGACTGGACGCTTCCTGCCCAGCAGCCCTTTCCCTGACTATGTCTACAAGCGCATCAAAGCCAGGAGGAAGGTGAGGAGATGGGGATGCCAGGAGAGAGAGTTGGGACACTGCTCACCCAAAACGCTTTTTTCCTTCGTAACTGGTTATTTTTCCTCTGCTGTTCTTGCTGGACCCTGTAAGCAGTGCTGCAGGCTGATGTATTTTGAATATATGGTTGTATAGCTGAGGCTTGGGTAGGCAGCTTTGCCTGTTGGGTTGGTGGTGTGCCAAGCTGGAGGCAGATGCTCCTCGAGGTCAGCAGTGGTGATGTCTGTCCTCATCCTGTCCTGCTGCAGCAGGAGCGTGGAGGGAAGTGCTGAATTAAAAATGAAGAGATTGGCCAAAGTCGCCTTGTCCTCCCCCATTTGTGCAGCAGGAGCCTCATCTGGGCTGTTGTGCCGGCTCTGCACACTTTGCAGGGCAGGTGAGGGGTGGGTGGTGGGGCTGTACCAGGCCTTGGCACTGCAGGACTGGGGGGGCACGGGGCTGGCAGTGAGAATTCCCTCTGCAGGGGGACTGGGGAGCCAGGGATGGCTGGACTATGATGCTCCCTGGGCTCAGAGAAGTGCCACTGTCTTCTCTCCGGTGACAGATGGCGGAGATGCATGCTGTGCCCCGGGGCATGTATGACGGGCCCGTGTTTGACCTCACCACCACCCCCAAGGGGGGCACCCCTGCGGGCTCAACCAGGGGGTCCCCCACACGGCAGACACCCCCTGTCAGGAACCTCCACCAGTCCGGATTCAGCCTGTCAGGTGAGCATGTGTGGTGGCTGGGCTAGGAGAGGGCAGAGCCACTGGCCACGTGTCCCCGCTCCTGGGGCAGGGGGCAGCTGGGAGATGGTGTGGGGCAAGGGGAGCACAAGAGTGGATCACGGCAGGGCAAGAGCCCCTGTGTTCCTTAAAGGACATGGCTGGAGCTGCACCTTGCAGAGAAGGAAGGCAGACTGTGCCTGTGAAGGCCAGCACAGCATCCAATGCTGCTCTTGCTGTGTGGGTCTGTTCATGGAGCATCTGCAGAGACGTTCAAGCCGCTGCTGCCCTTGGGGTTGCTGCTGGAGTTGGGAGAGAGAGCAGGCTGCTGTAGACAGCCTCAGGAGGCCCTTGGCAAGACCCCAGGCTGCCTGACTGCTCAGTCCTGTGAAGAAAATGCTCTTAACTTTGCTCTCCCCCTTTCCCTTTGTGCTTTCTCGTCCTGCCCCAGGTACCCAGGTTGATGAAGGTGTGCGCTCAGCGAGCAAGCGCATCGTCGCGCCCCCGGGAGGCCGCTCCAACATCACCTCCCTGAGCTAAATGTCCCGGCTGAGGAGGAAACAAAATCCCTGTTCAAGCGAAGGAAGAAAAATGGTACATTGGTGTTTTAAGAAGGAAAAGAAATAAACCTGTTCAGAAGAATCAATAAGCCTCAAGCCTTATGTTTCACAAATGCTACTTGCTACCTAGCTTTAAAGATGTTGCTTCATTTTGTTTTTGCATAGCCTTAAGGTTCTGTTGTTGTCACTGTTGTGGGTTCGGTGGGGTTGTGTTTTGCTCTTCCTCTCTGTATGCATGCAGCTCGGACAGGTCGCTGGTTCAGTGTGTTATTGGTGTTGAACGCGTGTGGGATGCCGTGGTGTGGGACAGTGGGAGCAGCCTGTGGGGTGACCCAGCGAGGGGCAGGGTCTGGCCAGAGGCGGGATGTGGGATGGGGAGGGCAGGTGCACTGAGCTGGTAGGGGCAGGTGGGTCTGTCGTGTTCATGTCCTTCATCTCCACCCAACGCTCTGGCGTTTCACCACGAGGCCCAGGGGGGAGCCCGGATCATCTCTGTAATGGCTGTCACAGCACCTCGTGTAAGGAGTTTTACTACTTTGTACACTTTATTAAAAAAAAAAAAGTTGTTCCTTCAGACAACTCGTGTTGCTGGCTGGCTCTTTTCTTCCTCGGGCTCTTTTCTTCCTGCAGTGCCCAGTTGTGCCCATGGGAGCTGGGCCGGGGTGGCAGGAGGGGCTCGGGGTGGTGTTTGGGCTGGAGGGGCTGCAAGAATGGGCTGTCAGGATGACACAGTGTGGTGTCAGGGGGTTGGTGTAGCTGCTCAGGCAAAACAGCACGTTGCAAGTGTTTGTAAAAGCCTGTTCAGTTTGTCCGTGCAGTCTCTGGCTGAGCCTGGCCTGGGCACGGGGGGCTGTGACTGCCCTGCAAGAGCTGCACTTGGCATCTGTGTGGTGGCAGGGACTGGCCCCATGTGGCACTGCCTGGGCATGGCATTGGGGTCATCCCAGCTAGGCAGGCTTGGAGGCTGTTTTCTGTGGGCACCGCTGAGTTAAATGCTCCCCTTCCATCCAGCAGTGTCTGTCAGACTGAGAGGCACTGCCCTCTAAAGCTTGAAAAGCATGCAGAAAAAAAAAGTGATTGTTTTTTAAAGATTACAAAAATTAAGGGTCAGTTAGGCTGTGCTAAACAAATACACTTTTTTTTTTTTCCTTCTTCAGTATTTGACCTTGAAATACTTATTTTTATATGCCTGCAAGTCGGGCAGAACAAGCTGTCCATGCACCAGTCCTTAAGGGGCCAGGCCAGAATAGTTGCATATGCCAGGGGTGAGGAAGGCTGTTCGTGCTTACAAGCTTTGTGAAGTGCTGCTATCAGGTAATTAAAGATTTTTCCCTGTTGCCTGGTAGTGATTAAGCTGAGACTGTGCCTCTGTTTACAGTGAAGAGGGGAAGGGAGAGATGGTTTTAGAAATCTTTGTGGAATTTTTAGAGATGCGATGTTCTTACCATTTAAGTACTTAAGTTGTTTTGGGTTTTTTGACCAGCCAGTACAGAGGTATTTCTGTAGCAGTAGATTTTTCCCCAGGAGGAGCAGGGCTGGTTTCCTTGTCTGGGGCTCCAGATAAACACACTTAGATGTGTGGACCCCTACCTTGACTTTCCCATGGCAATGACGCTACTTTGAGGGCTCCGCTACCTACTTACTGCTGAACCAATTCCATTCAGACAGGATGTGTCCCTTTGGGTAAACAGGAGGCAAGAGTTTATCACGCATTTGCTATATTGCTGAGAATGGGAAAAATGTCAGAGAAGGAGGGGAACCTCAGGCCTGCCAAAGCATTTAAATAACAGCATCATTCCTGGCATTACCGCAGTAGAAATGCCTTGGCCGGTCTCAGTCTTGGCCAAGACCACGCCAGCAGTGCAGCCATTCCTGCAAACAGTCCCTGCTTAAATCAAGTGTGACTTCAATGGTAGAGATTAAAAATACACATTAAAATTTCCCTCTCGTGGCAGCAGTTTAACGTGATGGTGAATGGATTTTTCAGGCATTTTTCATGCTGGAAAAGCATCTGGATTCATCAGTGCCTGGTTGTTACCTCTTGGTGTCATGTCTGTCTGCACACTCAGGCCGTGCCAGCCTTGCTGGGTGTGTGGAGGGGGAGGGAAAGGGACAGGAAACCTTTGCTGCCTCCTCCCAGCTAAGGAAGGAGCTCATTGCCACTTGCTGCCCCCCATGCCCACCCTCACGGGGTGTTCACAGGAGCTGTCTGTAAGCAAAGGCCACTGTAAGCAAAGGCCACTTTTGTCGCTATGCACTGCTGGAGACCCTGCACCTGGGAGTCACCTCTTCCACCTGGAGCAGCCCGTCCATGCCAGAGTCCCAAGCTCTGCAGAGCCCTCATCCACGGTGCTGTTGTGGCCCCAACACTGCAGCTGACGTGGTGGTGGCACCTCTGAGCACAGGTGGCACCGAGGGCTGTGGCACCAGCCAGCCCAGCCGGAAGGGTGGACACTGTCTCATCCGTTGTCACACGGTCACCTTCCTGCCATCAGGAAAGGCAACATAATAGGATCTGAGTCTGACTGACTGTGGCAAACTGCAAGGCAGCACCCACAGCCTCTTCCCCCACACCCAGGACCCCTCTGGCTGTGGGGTGGCAGGCTGAGGGGGTGGGTACCCCAGCTCCACCCGGTGCCCTGGGCTGCTGGCAGGGTCCTGGCAGCAGAGGACGAGTCCCCGGTCCAACATGGTGACGGTGTGTGGGTGGGCAAGCCCCGGCCCCACAGGGAGGTCTCCCACAGGGGCCGTGCTGCTCTCAGAGGTTGTTGTTCTGGTTGTCCTCCCTGTACGTGTCTCCACTTTTTGTCAGTGGTGTGGCCTCCTGGGTGCTGTCATGGTGGTGTCTCTCCCTTGGGGACAGAGAAGGACAGCTGAGCTGTGAGGGCAGAGCCAAGACCCTGCAGCAGTGCAGCCACCTGGGAGCACCCCACTCCCTTGCCCCTTGAGTCCCCTCAGAACTGGGGACCCCCAGCCCCCCCTCTGGGCCCCCAGCCCTAAACC